>CAJNJA010016027.1:0-11517 GCA_905231915.1 Symbiodinium necroappetens | reverse complement strand
GCTTGGTCCAAAGTAGGGTCCCCTTTAAAGGTCCTTCTTCTGGGGGGTGCCGTACGAAAAATTGGGGACCGAAGACGGGAACCCCCACTTTAGGAGAGCTTCTCCTGGGGGTTGATCTATCAAGCACCGGCCAAGTGCTCCGGTGCTTGGGATTCTGCAAGAGGCATAAACAAACAAGGAGCCTATGTTGTCAAGACTCCGAAGAAGGCCATCGCAGAGCTTCGTGTGAGCCGGGTCTGGAATAAAGACCCTCGACCCTATGCCAACCTAGCTTGCAGCCTAAACCCTAAAAACCCTAAACTCTATACCCGGATTATACCCTAAACCCTAAACCGCAACCCTTCAATCGCCGACACCCGGAAGCTGCCATGAGGGGCTCAGGGCCCGAAGCATTGAATCGATTTCCGCACTTCTCCTTTTTCGGGCTCAGGAAGTTTCGGGCTCAGAAGTGTAGGGTTCAGGAAGTGTAGGGTTCGGAAGTTTAAGGTTCAGAAGTTAAGGGTTCAGGAGTTTAGGGTTCAGAAGTGAAGGGTTCAGGAGCTTTGGGGTTTAGGGTCCCGGGTTTAGGCTTTAGAGTTTAGGGGGATCCGGGCTTAGGGCTTCTGATTTCCGAACTTCTCCTTGGGCATCGCGGAGTATCGGATAGCCGTGGTACATGCCGATCTTCTGGATCCACCAGGGGACCTCTGCGACTTGCGATGGGCTTAGGGTTCCCTAAACGCCTAAACCCACCCTAAACCCTAAACCCTAAACCCTAAACCCAGTTCAGGGTTTGGGGTTTACGGAAGTTGTTCTTCAACTCGCTATGTCTACTTTGGGGCTGCAGGTTCCGGGGGGGGGGGTTCGTGAAGGCTTGGGGTTCGGGTTCTGCAACCCGTTCCCCAGTCCAGTAGGGACCTCCGTGCTCTGTCTGACAAGACTCAGGGGTTTTTGAGCTGGATCCACAAAGCAACCTGCGTGGCTTGCTACTTCGCCTAAGGGCTTAGGGGCTTTAGTGGTCCTAAACGAGACAACATCGTAAGTCTAGGGGTTTAGGACTTAGGTTTAGGGGACCACACCATACCCGTAGAGTCTTAGAGGCTTAGATTCAGGGTTTATGGATGAGTTTTGGCTTTATGGCTTTATGAGTTTTGGGTTTATGGCTTGATGAGTTTTGGGTTTATGGCTTTATGAGTTTTGGGTTTAGGGAGGAGGTTCTGGGGCAACAAGTCTCCACCGAGGCACGTCCAAATGATAGGGAAGGTCCGTTGTTTTGCAATCCGCACGGGTGCCATTCGGAAAGGAGACGTCGCACCCGGCAATCGCTCCATCAGCCACCTATGCAAAACATGGCCTAAACCCTAAACCCCAAACCCTAAACCCTAAACCGCCGCGAGGGTTTCAGGGCTTCAAGGCTGGGGGATCCAGGGACACTAGGGGTTTTGGTATTAGGCCAACTTTCAGGTGAGAGTACCCCCAATCGATCCGCGATTTCTAGTCTAGGGTCTACTTTTGTGCCGGACATGCAAGATTTAAGCTGAAGAGGTTTCTGGCTGCTTGCAGAGATATGCCGTTCCCGACTACACCCCAAAACCCTTCAGAGTAAGCCCAACACCATGAAAAAGTACAACACCCTACGGGGTTTAGCGCTGAGGTAAACGACCGAAAATGCAAAAAAACAAAAACAGTCGTGCCTCCAAGAGCACACGCCTCGCATAGGCTGTGGCACGCCAAACCTCGTCCCCCGCAGTGCCAGGAAGATGCGAGTAGGTCACCTTGCAAGGTGCCGCAAGGTCTAGCGTCTAAACTGGGGGCCGTAATGGCTAGAGCAAGGATCTGAGGGACTTTGTAATACGGCTATGGATCCCTAAGAATGGCCGTAGTTATTCGAATCCCTATAGTTCCATGCCCGAAACTCCAAGCCCTAAACCCTCATATCCTAAACCCTAAACCCTAAACCCTGAACCCTCTAGTGTGGAAGATTTGGGGCTCGCCCGAAAGGCTTTGGAGATCCCGGGCTTTCAGGTTTAGGGTGGAGGGTTTAGAGCTTCGCGAAACTCCTAAGTCCCCGAAATCTGTCCGAACAACTCGCAAGAACTCTAAACCCCCACATGTAAAGGCCTGTTTGGGTTTAGGCTTTAGGGTTTAGGGTTTAGGGTTATAGGGGAACTCGGAAAGCAGTGGCCGAAGTTTAAAAAATAAAAACATTGCAACTCCACCGTCCGGTCGCTGCAAAGGATCGGTCCTTCTCGATCGCTTCCTTGAGCCTTGGCTGATCTTGGGATTCTCTTTCGACACTTTCTCCAGTGGACTCTAGGAACCCTAAACCCTAAACCCCAAACCCTAAACCCCAAACCCTAAACCCTAAACCCCAAACCCCAAACCCTAAAATCCCTTAACCCCAAACCCTAAACCCTAAACCCCAAACCCTAAACCCTAAAATCCCAAAACCCCAAACCCTAAACCCTAAACCCTAAACCCCAAACCCTACGCGTTCTCTAGGGACTCGAGGGCCTCTAAAAGGGGTGGTAAAGGGATTCGAAGAGCGCAAGGGCTCTGAGATGGTTCTAGACGGGCCTTCTAAGGAATGATCGAGGTTCAGGGGTTGAGGGCTTTTAGGCTTTAGGGTACCATCAAGGGCTTGAGGCTTAAGTGTGTTCTGGGGTCGTGTTTCTGAGAGTTTTTGAAGGCTTAGTTGAGGGGTTCCGAAGCTGCTTTCGGGGTTTGGGCTCAGTCGAGGGCTTCGGGGTTCAATTTTGGCGGGTCATGTTGGGTTGTCGCCGGGGCTGTCACCAGCGCCTAACGGTTGCGGACGGACAGGCAACTTACCGAATGCAGGAAGAGACAGGACTCTGATTGCGTCATACTCCTTAGGTCCTTGCTACTACGTTGACAAGACGCCCGATCGCAATGCCAGCCCTAAAGCCTCAACCCGGAACCCAAAAGCCTCAACAAAGCCAAAGTTCAGTCGCTTCCACTCCACCGCTGGCGTGGTGTACTGCAGGAGCTTTCCGTGCGGCGGTGGTGGAACGAACCCTCTTTCTCGCAGACCTCGGCAATTGCTTTTGCGGGCGTCGGGATTTGGGTGTTTTCGGCTTCGGATAGCGGGCGTCGGGCGGTTTTGGGGTCAGTACCACGAAAGGTCAGCTTGTGTAATTACCAAGGTGCCGTCACCATATGCAAGCCCTTTCTCTTACTCCTTGTCACATTGTCCTCACGAGTGCCAATAGTACAATGCGCTGGCCATTGCCACGCTTTTGCGACCAGCAGTTCTTGATTTCTGGGCCTGCTGGCTTTGTCAGAGCCATCAGTACTAGTATTCTCCGGTGGCTGTTGTTAAAGACCCCAAATTAAACAAAACCTACGCACTGCTGTTGCCATCCTGATTGCGATTCGTGGCCTAGATATTTTCTGAACACCAAGGCTGCTGTGAGTGTTAACATGTGTTGCTTTCATTGTCGTCGGCACTCATCTTCGCACTACACTCATATGCCCATGTTACTATCTTTGTGGCGTTTCAAGTCGCACTGTTTCACAGCATTGTATGATTAATGCACTGCGAGCAGTAGAAAGGTTCTATGTCTCTACATTGCTGCTGTCATCGTTGATGCTACCGGCTACCGACTGCCGCTACTCCCCAAGGTCTTAATTCTACCATGACGACTTTTAGGACGAAGAACGGGCTGACAGTGTCACTTGTTTCGGGGCGATGCCTTCTCCTGCAAGGAACCCCAGACAACCAAAAAAAAGCATACGACCTTAAACCTTAAACCCTACAACCCTGAACGGTAAGAACAGTGCAGGCGAAGCAACCCAAGACACGGTTGGCACCTGAATTCAGGAAGACAGGCCTGAGGCAGAAGTGTGATATGTCTCGGGCTCAGAGCTTGCTGTGTATGGCATGGATTTAACATGCCAGAACATACGATAGTGCATTATAACAGACTATGTTACTATAACATAATGCATGCGACTATGTGAAAGCATAAGATGCCATAGTCGACTATGGTACTATGCTTTCATATTCTACAATATACCATAGTACCCAATAACCGACTATGTTATACTCTCATGTACTGTAACATGCTACAGTATGTTGTCTCGTATCGCATACTACAACTTACTATGATGTACCATGTAGGCTATCATGATAACCGGATGATGAGACTCTTTGAATACTGTAGTCTACCTTAAACCCTAAACCCTAAACCCTCTAAGCCAGCCTCTACTAAGCCTAACGTGTGTCTTGCAATCCGAGCGCTTCTTCTCAACTGAAACTTGAAACACCGGAACTCAAAACCCGCAACCTTATGCCCCAGCCGGGAACCCTAATTTTATCCTAAACCCTAACCACGCCAGAAGTTCACCCTCTGTTTAGGCTACTGGGCTACGAAAATCGGAGGTGGCAGGGAAGAAGTAAGAAGATCTTCTGACTATCCAGGTTCCCCAAGACATGTGTTGTCAATCTCTTCCAAAAACACAGGAAGATCCAAGGCTTTCAGGTGAGTTTATGGTTTCGGAGTGGAGTCTTGGGATCAGGGTTTGGGGATTAGGGTTTAGGGCTTGCCGTATATTGGACCCTTGACAGACGGCCTTACAAACCCAAAAGTCTTCAAGAAACACCGGTCTGCCGGAACACCAGATACACAATCCTCGAGCAGAAAAGATCAAGAGCCACCAGAAAACACTGTACAAACTCCCAGGTAAACTCCTGCGGAGAAACTAAACCCCTGAAGCTAAACCTTCAAACCCAGAACCCTAAACCCCACAGTGCCCTTCTGACACCGCCTTAAAGGAGGGTTGGGGAGCGATTTTAAGGGATCCCTAAACCCCTAAACCCCTAAACCCCGAAACCCCTGAACCCCTACACCCCTGAACCCCTAAAACTCTAAACCGCTCAACCCCGAAACCCCTAAACCCCTACGCCCCTGAACCCCTAAAACTCTAAACCGCTGAACTCCGAAAACCCTACACCCCTAAACCCCTAAACCCCTAAACCCCTAAACCAAAACCTAAACCCCTAAACCCCTAAAACCTAAACCCCTAAATTTACTAAACTAATCCCTAAACCCCTAAACCCCTAAACCCTAAACCCCCAAAGCCCTAAAACTCAAAATCCCTAAACCCCTGAACCCCCAAACCCCTGAACCCCTAAAACTCTAAACGCAGGAGCCTGGGGGATCCCAAGACCTCGAGGAGGTCGGGAGCTGTGCTGGGCTGAAGGACATGCGTCAGGTCGCAGGGATAGATGGTCCTTAGGCTTCCAATATTTAGGGTTTAGAGTTTATAGGGTTTAGAGTTTATAGGGTTTAGGGTTTAGGGGTTTAGGGTTTAGGGTTGAGGGGTCCCGGATTTAAGGTTGAGGATTTAGGGTTTAAGATTTGGGGTTTGGGGTTTAAGACCCACGGTTAGAGATCTTGCGCACTGTCTTGCGGGCTCCTTTAAAGATTGTATATTCTATATTGGAGAAAGTCCTTGAAGTCATTAATCCAAGGATATCGAGGATTTGGAGTTTGGGTTCGACGTTGCCGGTTTGGGCTTGGTTCTGGGGCTGTGCTTGTGGAGTTTAGTTTAGGGTGCGGGATTTGGTGGTTTAGGGTTTACGGATCCAGGTCAAGGGTGTGGGGTTGATCGTGTTCTGAAGCAGTCACGTCGCCATGCACAGAAAGCCACGTCTGGGATCTGCGTTTCCACGGTTGATATGACTGTTGCTTTGGGTTGAGATTTTGACGTTTGCTAGTGTTGCTGCCACTGCAAAGTAACCTTGCTTTGCACAGAGCGGTCATGTCGTCGTCATCACTGCAGAGCAGGCACTTAGACGAATCTGGCCATTGCTGTCGTTCCTGTTGTTCGCATTGCAAGTCTTGTCCTGTTTGCTAGTATGGTGAACCTTGCTGCTGCCCGGCGTCTCGTTCAGGGTATAGGGCTCCCCTCTTCAAGCCAAGAACCATCAGAGCAGTGTAAAATACTGTCATTCACTATCACGCATTATCAATATATACACACCAACAGTTACGTGCAATCTACAAGAATCTACCACAATCAAGATCCCATGAAAAGCCTCTATCCCAAAGCTATAAGCATAAAACAGTACTATATAGCATGCCGGGGGCTGGAGCCAGCTCGAGGTGGTGGTCTCCATGCGAATCACCCCCCCTCCGTAGGGATGGGAGTCCCCGGCCTCAAGCAATGCAGTCATTTTCGGGGCTGGGGCATAGGGGGTTTGGGGGGCTTTTGGGGTTTAGGGTTTTAGGGCTTTAGGGGTTTAGGGGCTTAGGGCTTCGAGATTTAGGAGTTTAGGGGCTAGGGGTATAGGGCTTCGATACGCCTTTAGATCTTGAGCAATCGACGCAACGGCTGCTTCACGGCTGGAGATCTTTGGCAAACCCTTGAAGTAAATCCCAGTGGAGCCTCGCCGAACCATTTGAAAAGCAGTCCCGTGGGAAGCACCAGGTGGTTGGAGCCTCCGTGAATCCTCGGGGCCCGGGCATTTTGTAGTCGAGGGCTCCCTATTTAAAAGGCTCTTGAGGGGTTTATAGGACCATTGGGTTTGAAGATTCTCAAACCGTTTAGGCCTGGAGCGTTTAGAGTTCTTCAGGATTGCCAGGGTTTTAGCTGTTCAGTGCTGAGGGGCTTTGGGCTTTCATGAGGGTTTGGCTCTCACTTGACTTCATGCTCCACAAACGTCCTAGACAGGTTCACTATAAGGGGTTGTTGCCTGCAGATCATCACATCGTCTTTGTCGGGCTAGTTTTTTATCTGGAACCGCTTGCTTGCAGCAGTCCCATACCGTAGAGCTGCGCATCCCTTTCCTCGTCGTACATGTTGCCGGAACGCTCCACTTAGTCTCTGAAAACTCCAGCGCAGTCCCGTTTAGAGATGATGGATTCGAGATTATGCGTTCAGGGAGACTTTGCTGTTTGGGAAAACTGTTCCAAATCATCCTGGCATCTTCAGGTTCGCGAACATGTTCGGCGTTGCTTCTTCCATGACGCCGAGCATGATTATCCCAAAGGAATACGCCCAGGGGACGCTGGTGGCCAAGTAAGTCCACCAGGGGCGCCTTCTTGAGCGCGTCGCTGGCGTCGGCACTTTTGTTCCGGTCTCCGCAAACACGGCGAGATGCATAAAAAGGAAGAGTGGGATGAAGATCATGAAGCCCCAATTCAGCGGAGTAAAACCCGCTTGAATGCCGCATGCCACCGCAAGAGTCCCCAGAGCTGAAAAGGCAAAAGCATAGGAGCCGATCTTCATCGACGCAGCGTGCAGTGCCGACGGGTCCAACACGATTGTGAGCCGAGAAGCGCACTGCACTGCGAACAAGGAGATGTTGTTCGGTTCAGGAGTAAGGCACACCCACAAATGGAAGCAGAGGATGTAGAGAAGACCCAGCCGCGCACATCGCCGATCCCAACGCCCCAGCAGGAAGACCAATGCCATTGAGACTTCGACTGCTACTCCTCCCAAGGGTACCCAAGGCAGCACTGACCTCCCCAGCTCCACCTGAGACTCCCAGGCCATAGTCCCAAAGTATTGGGTGACGTGCTGGGAGAAGAACACCCCTGCGCAGCTGGCCATGGGATCCAGAAAGTCTTTGTTGAGCTTCCAAAAGCCGGCAGCCAGATAGTAAGCCTTAAACCATGGAAGGGTCTTTATAGGCTCTGTCGGGCTCCATGGAACAGGGTTATGGAACACAACTTACGGTACCATAGCAGGCATGTGCATGAAGTAACATCATATGCGTTCCTTGCTGTGTTGATGTTAAGAAAGCTCCCATAGAAAGACCACGAAGCTGAGAACATCTCATGAATGGTGCTGCTCAAGCTGTCGACGGCGCCTTCGGCGCCTCCGGCACCATAAAGCAACAGCCACAAGGCCATGGTTAAGTCAACCTGCACAGTCCAAAGATCACTCTCCCAGGTGTACGGCATCATGCTCACCTGGGTTGCAGTTTCGGACCCTCAAAGTAGATTTATGTCAGGCACCTCGACAGAACCAGACGGGAAGTATGAAAACTTACAAGAGCTGCCAGCTGGGCACCCAATAGCATGGATAGCCAAGAAAAGGAACCGCCATAGCCAGCGGTAGCCAATTGGTCCCGGCTCCGGCTGACTTGCTCGAAGATTCGAGCCATACCAAAACAAGAATGCTCCATATGACTGTGAACACCAAGAGCCACGACCAATCTTGGAAAATGAAAGCCTGCATCGCACCACACACGGTTGTCAGCCTGAGGTATGTTCGTATCCGAGGATCGGTCTCCATGGCAGCAACCCACCGTTTGAAGCAGAGGCGAATCTGCTCTGGGCTTGCTTGGCTGCTCGGTAGTGACAAGGCCCGGCTGCGGATGCATCACGAAGAAGTGAGCAATGACATCTGTTCCTCTGCATGCAGCAAGCATTGGACCCTGTAAGACTTTCTCCTTGACTTTCTCCTTGTTGAGATTCATGAACACGGAGCAAACCTTCGCGACCTCCTCGCCGATGCGATCAGCCTTCATCCTATCGAAAGGATGGATCCTTTTGCTTTTTGGGGCTTCGAGCATCATGCCTGCTCGCTTCGCATCGCCAGGATATGCGCACCGTTCGGCGAGGACTTCAATGTGCAAGCATTGTCTGTGACGATTGTCAAGTTGCCGCTGGGGCTGCGGCTTTTAACTATCGATCAATGTGCAAGCGCGAACTGGCAGTGTTGCGTCGATTCAAAATGACGTTCAGAGCCCGTCACCGTTTAGGCTTTGCAATACGTGCAAAATGTTTCGAGGTACAGGCCCTCGTTTAGTCAAGGCCTCAAGAACCTCCAACATCTTTATGCTTGGATGTTCTCAACAATTCAATTGCTTCTTGATTCCTACTGGCAGGATTGAACTTGTTGTGACTTGTACTCTTTGGATAAAACTTGCCCGTAAAACTCCGAATCAACGGAGGAAAGTGTAAATCACATTATTACCCTTCCAACACATCAAACCAAAACTGAAGAAAATCGCATGTTAGGAATACAACGGAACACTGAATACAAGGAACGACATGGCTGCACTTGTTTTTTGGATTGGTGCGGCTCGTAAGCTGAAGGCTAAGATATTCGGTGTAGTCACTCGCCACAAAGGATATTCGTAACGCCCTCAAGGCCGGATTCGAGCTTCGCATAAGGGGCTTTCGCGACGGACACAACACTTTAGACAAGCAGGCTCAGCCTCTTTTCATGAAAGACTTTTGCTCAATCTCTCTCGGTCGAAATAAAGCGAATCCATGCTCAGGACGAAACGACTTCTAGCACCGGTGAGTGGGAAGAGAGGAAAACAGAAGTAGATAAAAAGTTGAGCAAGTGCGGACTATTAGTTACCGTTTCGGAAAGAGACTAAGGTAAATTTTCCAGTTCTCGGTCTTGCAAGAACATTACACAATCTGGTGCCAAGGAGGCTTACAACACGTGGAGGAAATCGCCCCCCGACACGCTGCAGGAGTCGTGACCGCTCATTCAAACCTAGAAAAGGAGCAATTCTCTGTGGGCAGTAACGGCTTGGAGTGCTCTGCAAACAGCAGTGGACAGCTAACTCCGTGTGGCCGTCGAAATGGCTCCATTGGAAACATGGTAAGATGTAAACTCATTGGATGCATGTCACCTTTAGAGCTAGCGTTCCTTGTTTGAGCAAGCTGGCCAAAACTGCGGTACACGCGGCAGCGATTGGTAATGCAAGGTGCGCGGCGACACGCCCTGAAAGGATACACGCGGCAGCGATTGGTAATGCAAGGTGCGCGGGAGGATAACGCGGCAACTGGCAAGATGGTGGCGACACGCCCTGAAAGGATACACGCGGCAGCGATTGGCAATGCAAGGTCTTAGTTGCAGCTTGTCGCGCTGGTTAACCGGTCCGTCTTTGGAAGTTGGAACGGGACAGCAGCATGGCGTTTATGTCCTGTTGTGGCCTCAAAACTTTTGTCTTGGCTATGAAGATCGGTGACCATCGAGGCAAATGCAATGCAAGTCAAGTGCACAGGATCATAGACACTTGACAATGCCAATCTGACCAGCATCGCGTGCAAGGTGCCAAAAGAACAAGTACTCGAGTGGAGAGTCTGTTTGCTGACCCGTAGAGCCAACATAGATACCTTGTGACAGATTTCATGGCGAACTTGACTTGACAAAGTCGCAGAAGTTTTCCACACTCCAAACTTAAACTGTTTCAAGCGTTCCCACTCCATTCTGTTGCTCCAGTGGAACAACAGAGTCGATTTCTGGACGAAATCGGGCAGATGCACGCAGTCGGAGGACGGGAACTGCAGCAGGAGGCTTCCAAATGAGAGCCACATGCAACGCTTCAGGTGGTGCAAACAAAATACGTCAACGACGAGAACGTCTCCAGAGAATGAAAACATGTTCTATGGAGAAAACACACGAAATGCTTTCTGGAGTTCAAAATAAAATAAAAACACACAGTGAAATGTCCTGCTCTACACACAAAAGAAAAGTTCTGGTTTCAAAGCAATCAAAAACTCATTTGCGCAAAACGCCTTGCTTCTTTGTCTCTGGAAGACCTTTCGAAGCCTTGAAAGCCTTCATCCTCCTCTTTGCACCATTCGAACTTAAGGCAAACCTGGTGCAAAGGTTGGCAAAACCAAATTGGTCGAGCTTGCTCCGACTCCCTGCCCAACTTCATCTCACGTTCGTATGCAACCGAACGCTGGGCACTCACAACCTGTTATTTGATCTGTTCCATCCGAGCTGTCAAAGTCGTCGTTACGAAGCACACAACTTTTGTTGGTTGCCGACCTTCGGGGTTCCCGAGTCTCCTCGGCTTCAAATCCCGTCCTAGTATTGGGGAATCGCGTTTGAAGCCTCATTGAAGCCGACTTCAAACTGGCTTCAAAGTACCGTCCCAGTGTTGGGGAATCGTATTTGAAGCCTTATTGAAGCCGACTTTAAACTGGCTTCAAACACCATCCCAGTATTGGGGAATCGTATTTGAAGCCTTGTTGAAGCTGGCCTTAGACTGGCTCCAAATGCCGTCCCAGGATTGGAAAGTCGCAAAGCCCAGTAAATCTTTTCATCTGGCCGAAAAGAGTTCAATTTCGCTCTTACGTTTTAGCACAGTTTTTTAACCAGGCTAGTTTTGAACATTTTTTTCTTGGTTCCCACAAAAGAATTCGTTGAGAATGGCATGTGGCCACAAAAAAGATTTCCGGATTGCAAAACAAGAACCCACATCAGATTCTATCTGTGCGATCCCATCACCAGCCGCGCAACTTGAACATTGTTGCAGGCTTCTGCTATGAAAAAGGGCAATAGCTGCACACATGAGGTACACAAGCAAGTGGTGTCATGTTTCTCGGATGGGTTTTTTGCAAAATGCCACGACAAGGCCACAATGGGCCACACACGTGTGGTTTTTGAGGACACATCAGGCCACAAGAGGCCACAAACGTGGGCTTTCATGCTACAGGCCACAACAGACCAAGTGTCGGACAGAGTGCTGGAGATATTTGAAGCTCTACTGGGGAGGTCACTTGAGCTCGCCTACCTTTTTGATAAATTTTAGTG
>CAJNJA010016026.1:224-11518 GCA_905231915.1 Symbiodinium necroappetens | reverse complement strand
TGATCAGAAACAACGGCCGGTGGCCAGTGATTCGCCGGGACATGAGAAACAAGAGTTGATCTGATCAAAAGTGATCAGAAACAACGGCCGGTGGCCAGTGATTCGCCGGGACATGAGAAAAAAAGAGTTGAATTTGATCAAAAGTGAGCAGAAACAACGGCCGGTGGCCAGTGATTCGCCGGGACATGACAAAAAAGAGTTGAATTTGATCAAAAGTGATCAGAAACAACGGCCGGTAGCCACTGATTCGCCGGGACATGAGAAAAAAAAGAGTTGATTTTGATCAAAAGTGATCAAAAACGACGAAGGATAATAGGCTTTAAATACTTAATGATAGAGAGTGTTTAGGGTTTAGGATTAGGATTTAAGGTTTTGGGTTTTGGGTTTGGGGTTCAGGGTTTATTATTAAGGTTTAGGGTTTAGGATTTGGGTTTAGGATTTAGGGTTTAGGGTTTAGGATTAAGGTTTAGGGTTTAGGGTTTAGGGTTTAGGATTAGGATTTAAGGTTTTGGGTTTGGGGTTTAGGGTTTAGGATTAAGGTTTAGGGTTTAGGATTTGGGTTTAGGATTTAGGATTTAGTATTTGGGTTTAGGGTTTAGGGTTTGGGGTTTAGGATTTGGGTTTAGGGTTTAGGGTTTAGGATTGGGGTTTAGGGTTTAGGATTTGGGTTCAGGGTTTAGGCTTCATGGTTTACGGGGGCTACATGGAGTTGAAGGGGTTTTTAATCGGCGGCTTTATAAGGGTTTAGGGTTTGGTGCTTCAGGGTTTTAGGTTTGTTTTTTTTGTGTTTTGGTGCAAGGCTTTAGGGTTTTGGGGTTTGGGTTGGTTTAGCGCAAAGGGTTTTCTAGGGCTTGGGTTGAAGATGGAAGGTGTTTGAAAGATTACCGGGCACCCCTTTTGCAGAGCAGCCCCATCCCCCGACCCAACCCTACGTCGTAACCCCTACCCATAGGCCCCTAAGTGGTTCCGTTTTATGGTTCACGGGGGGATGCAGGCCGACGACTCTCCTCTGCTTCCGGTACAGGCGGCCGACCCGGACAAGCAGGCCCTGGCCTGGGTCGGCACGTCCCAAGGCGTTTACCTTAACGCCGACGAGCTGGCGAAACTCGGACCCCGGATCCCGCGGAAAGATCCTGAATCTGAAGAAGAAGGGGGAGATGGATTCATTGAGTCTTGCTGATGAGCGCTTTCACCGAGCGCCGCAGCTTTGCGCACCGCACATGGCTATGCCCGGACAAGGATCTCATCCCGGAATCGGGGTTGCGATTTGTCCTACAGAGATGTGGCATGAAGACATTCGCGTTCAACAGTCGTTCATGATCCAGGTGGTGTGCGGCTGACCATGATTCGCACTCAATCGAGAAATCTCTGCACGGAGTCAGGCGTTTAGGGCTCTTAGTTCTCTACATCGTAGTCTAGAATTTAGAAGGTGTTGGCGTTGGTTGCGGCATGGTTGTTGGAGGAGGGGTGTTTGCCCCTACACCCCAGACGCTATAACCTAACCGTAAAGCAAGCCTCAACCTTAATCCCGACACCCTATGCCCTGAACCGCACACTTTTACCCTAAACGGCACCTCAAAACCTTAAACCCTAAACCCTAAACCGGACAGGCCCTGCAATAAAGCCTTACACGAAACTTCAACAGTAAGATATACATCCTGAGCCATCTAACAAACAAATCTAAACCTAAACCCAAATCAATCGCTGGGAGGTTGAACCAGAACCGGCATGCCACGAGATGCACCACGAGGCACCCCAGCGGGGCCAATTCGAGCCGAGCGGGTGGGTTTTCAAAACCCTAGTGGTAGAGGAGGTAACCCTAACCTTCTTGGGCCTTCTTGGGATACACTCATCCGTATATAATCCCAAATGTTAACGTGTTTGGGATACCATAATCCTTCTATAATCCCAAAGGTTAACCTTTTTGGGATACTATTATTTCTTATGTAATCCAAAATCCAAAAGGTTCACCTTTAGTTCCCCTAACCCTAAACCCTAAACCGTAACCCTAAACCCAGGGCTTAGGGTTGTTTAGGGTTTAGGGTTTAGGGTCCTATATACACCCTAAAGTCCTGAGCGCTCAGCCCTACTGTAAGCCCCTTCAGGTTGAGGGCTTTCAGTTCTTTTGGGGTGGGTTTTAAGGTTTAGGTTCTCGGCTCGGGAGGGTTCAGGGTCAGGGTTTGGGGTTTAAGGGTTCAGGGTTTAAGTTCAGAGAGACGGGTCGGCGACTAAAAGCCAAAAGTGCCTACTTGCCAACGATTGGGTGAAGAAGCAAGGCTATCGCATGAGTTCTGACGATAAGACTTGCTTCGGCTGGTACCTGCTCGGCATCATTGCATATTATCTTTTGAGGCACAAAGCCCTAAACCCTAAACCCTACACGCTACATATTATCTTTTGACAAAAAAGGGCTCGTCCAGCCGACCTGGGAGCCAGTAATACGGTTTAGGGGTCAGGGTTTTGGGGCTTAGGGTTTTAGGACCGGCACCTCATGATTGTGCTTTTCGACTTTTCGACGTGGCGAGCGGGATGAAGCTAGTGGACCACCACGAAAGTGAACTTGAAACCGGTTTGTGGTCGTTGGCGGCTTTAGCGCTATGCACGAGGGGCGGCTTTTCATGCTCAATCACCTGCTCTCTTCCTGCAACATGGACAAGGTTTCGGTAAGACTGCTGCCTGTGACGAAATCCGCTGTCGCTCACGGTCAGGATTTGCAACTGCTGCAGTAAGTGCGGCGGACTTTCTGCAAGCTCTCGTGTGAACTTCTATCCCGATCGCGCAGCCTTAGTTTAAATCCCAAATCCCTTCATCCCTTCCAGAAGATTTGAATCAGCGCTACAGCAAATTGTAGAGTCCATGAATCATTCCAGCCCCTCAACCCTGAACCCCCTCCGATCCTCTTGAAACCCTGAACGTCTTTTATGAGAACTTACAGGCAACTCAAAACCACCCTGCAAAATCTCGACAGGCCTCGTTAAAGCCCCCTAAACCCTAAACCCCAAAGCCTTAAGATCCCAATGTTCTGGAGCCTCAAGGTTGCGCCTATGCAGCCGACGCCGAGTGCCTGCGCCAAAGCTGCGGAGGACAGTGCTACTGCATCTTGGTCTAAACAGTTAGTTGGTTGATAGTTGATAGTCTGAAGTGAATATACTGCACATACATACATACATGCAATTTGAAGTTCGTTATGTTCGTTATCACTATATGTTGTCACCACCATCAGCATAATCATCAACACTCTGGTTTTTAAGATAATGACTATGTCTATGACTATTTCTTCAAACAAAGTAGGGTCATGTCCCAGAGCAGAGAATGTAGAGGTTGGGGCTTTCTCGTGAGAGTATGCGGCAAATATTACAGTTACGTGTCAAACACAGAGTATACCATGCTCTGAGCTCTGCTTTAGACTCGTGTAAAGCCTTGCATCTGTGCGTTGAGCTTTCCCGCTCACCAGAAATGCGCCAGACCGTTGCTTAAGATAAACGCCAGCTGAGATGAGTAGCCGTGTTTCAAGGACCCCTATACGCAAGCCCTAAATAAAGCCCACACCCAAAACCTTGACTTCTTACGCCTCTGCGGCTGTTCGCCATGAGGCTTGAAGCCTCCAACACCCCAAGTATCCTCATCGTGCTGGATCTTATACCCCTAAACCCTAGGGGTGAGGGCTTCAGAGAAGGATGAACAAGCAAAGCACATCCACATAGAATTGTTTAAGCTCCCACATCTCTCTAAAGCCAGAAACTGTATGGAACAACGTCCCAACAAGCGACACAACCACCTCACATGGCCAGGCGAGCAGATGCAACCCCAAACCCTGAACCCAAAAGGAGTGGCCTTGCTAATTGGGGCCTGCGACACATGGAAGCCCCGCAGGGTACTGTCGGGTCGAGGGGTTTGGGGTTTAGGGTTTAGGATCTAGGGTTTAGGGTTTAGGATTTAGGGGTTTAGGATTTAGGGTGTAGCCTACGTTGAGACCCATGCTGCTGGCAGATGCAGGCAGTGTACTTTGACCTGGGAGTGCAGTTTCTTAAAGTTACTTGTCATTCTTCTGGTTGGCTCTTAGGACTTTAACTTTTGGGGTTTCTATATGAACTATAATAAGTAGGCTAAAAGTTTAACTTTTAGGAGGGGTTCTAAAGTCAGCCAAGTTAGGGGCGCCTTTGTTGCACCTCGCACTGCATTGATCCCACAGCGGGAGCGGCTTTGGAAGAACTCAAGCTGGCGGGCTGTTTCGGTGTTCACCATCCATGGCTGGGCGCCAGGTTCGTTGAGATTCCCAAAAGTCTGCTACTGTATCATGGGTTGCCAGAGCTCATAGTAGGCTTAGCAAGGTTCTCATGTGAGATAAAGGTATAGACAGAGAAATAGAGCACTGCGTTGAAGCTTCAGGCAATGTCCTGCTCGCTGACTGCAGCAGCAGTAGCAGCTGTGTTGGCTTCAAGACATGCATCTCATGCAGATCATGTGAGTAACATCAGTTCTTGAGCACGTTTTAATAGACTTATCAATGGAATCCTATGAAGTACCGTGTGTCTTTTGCGCGTAGCACCTGACCTGCTGTCAAGCAGGCGCTCGTTGCGGATAATGCAGCTGCTCTACCACTCCTTTTGGCTCTCCTCGACTGAGGCAGCACAGCTGCTGGAGAGATTCCCGCTCGAGAGCAGCGCCTGGAGTACGGCGCATCCGGGCGGCAGGCCTGACGAAGGAGGTGCACGAAGAGTTCAGCAATGGGGGTTTGCTTTCGACTATGCGCTTTACGAGCTGGCCAAAGAGACGCCGGGCGTCGTTCCGCTGACGCATCAAGATGCCATGCCGAAGTGGTTGCAGGAGATTGGCAACCGAGCTTTTGAGGCCCTGGGCTTCAAGAGCAATCCCAGCCAGGTCATCGTGAATGAGTACCTAGATGGACAAGGTATTGGGGCGCACGCCGACCACCCGTGCTTCGGGCCAGAGATCGCCATCGTGTCCCTGGGCGACCCCATGGTCATGAGCTTCGCCAGGCGGCAGGAGATCCCTACAACCTCCAGGCAACAAGACATCCCTACAACTTTTGGGCAACAAGACATCCCCACAACTTTTGGGGGGGACGATATCCCTAGAACTTCAGGGCCACAAGACATCCCTACAACTTTTGGGGGACCTTTTGGGGACTTTAGCGTTCCCTTGGTGCACGGCTCGCTGCTGGGCCTCTCCGATGACCTGCGCTGGAACTGGTTGCACAGCATCGCCCCCAACCAGCGACCGAGATCTTGTTGAGGGGTTTAGGGTTTAGGGTTTAGGGCTATAATACAGAAACCATATTATTTACTCTGGGTGCCTATTATGGTATCTTAAATGAAATCCCCTAACAAGAACCCAGGCGACTGCGACGCAGAGTCTCGCTTACCTACCGTACCATCCAGGAGACGGCTCTACAAGCGCTCTGTGAGCCGACCCAGACCCCCAAAGGGATCTAACGAGATAGATCCCCTACGATCATGTGTGGATCCCTAAACCCTAAACCTCTGTGTGGATCATAGTCAGGTTATGCAGGGGTGAATTACATGTGTTTTTGGCAGCGGATCTCTAAACCCTAAACCCCACATGAGGGGACTACGTGGTGTTAATGCCTTCAGGGGAGCTATCGTCTAGATCCATCTGACGGTCTGGGAAGCATCGTTGGTGCACCCAACGCAGCCAAGAGACCGGGGGTGCTCCATGGCAAAAAGCGGAGAAGCTCGCTGCTGCACGCCGAGAGAGCCCAATACCCCTTAAATATAGAAGATAGTCATAATATGAAGCCCCTTTTTGTCTGAGGTTATGTTCCTTAGTTAAGAAATATTGAGTTCTCTGGGAGCAGCACTCTGTGAAAGGAGGCTTTCGCGTTGCATGTTAGCGGTGCACTTATGGGTTCAGGGCCTTCTATTGGCTTAGAGTTGATATCGCACTTATGGGTTTTAGGGTTTCGGGTTTGGGGTTTAGGGAACCCCGAACCCTATGCTCATTCTGTAGGAGCCTACATGACACTGGGATGAGATATCCGGAAAACTTAAAAAGGCTCATGGGACTTAGTGGATAGGGTTTGAAATGAGGTTGGAATTTGGATAACCCTACTTAGGGCATTACAACCCCAATAACGACGCTGCCTGCGAAATCCCCTGCGCGTTTCACTAGCTTTTGCAGGACGAGGCCTCTGGTGCTCCATGCTGCAGCGGTAAAGACCCCTGTCCAGCGGCCAATGATGGAACCTCTCCGCGACCTTATCCCCAGAAAAGATCGAAACTCGTAAGGCTGTGAGACCTCACTTGTTTGGGGGGCTTAGGGTTTAGGTTTTACAGGCTTTCCGTCGTGAACCGTACTGCACATGCACAGTGCCGACGGGATGGATCGGCCTTTAAAACATTATAGCCTTGCAAGCCTGTAATCCCTCAACTCTAGGGGATTTATATTTCAGGTACCTAAACCCTAAACCCTAAACCCTAAACCCTAAACCCTAAACCCTAAACCTGAACCAAGCCTGAGCCATCTCGTTTGAGTCGTGTTGCTGTGGCTTTTCTAACAGAATGTGGAGACCGTTGGTTCGTTTTAGGGTTCGCTTTTGAGGGTTCTATAGTTTTTGTTTTCGGGTTTAGGGTTTACATAGGGTTTAGGATTAGGGTTTAGATTTCTATGAAGAGTTAGCAGGGTCTTTGTAGTATAGGGACCCAAATATTCGTACTTGGGTTTTGGTTGGGGAGTTTTGTCGTAGAGCCAGATTGAGGAACCCTACGGACAAGTATCACTAGGTCTTCAGTTCCAGAGCTCAAACCATAAACCTTAAACCCTTATTCAAAGGATCATGGGACTTAGTAACTAGGCTTACCAAAAAACTACCCGTACTTATAGCTACGGAAAATCCCAACACGGTAGTTAAAACCTTAGGTTTTAAGGACCCTCCAACCCCTGAACCCTTAACCCCTAAACCCTAAACCCCAAAACCCAAAACCCCTAAACCCCAAACCCTAAACCCAAGACTCCCCTGGCCCTTTAACCCCTAAACCCTAAACCCCTAAACCCAAAGCCCTCCAACGATAGTCCGGTCGAAGAGCTCAAGGGATGGCAGAAGGCTGCGGATGTATGGGTTCTGGGTTTAGGGGTTTAGGGTTTAGAGCTTTAGGGGTTTAGGGTTTAGGGGTTTAGGGTTTAGGGTTTAGAGGTGTTTGGGTTGAAGGCCTATTCTTCAGAATTTGAGGACTTTAAGGTTTGAGGCTTGGGATCTTCGAGTTTAGAATCCAGGGTTCTGGGTTTAGACGTAAAGTTTGGTTTGCCACCGTAAACCCATGCACCCCAAGAGCTGAACCCGCAAACTTACAACCCAAACCCTCAAGGCCAAGATTACTTTGGTGTTCTTCTGGTTGGCTCGTAAGACTTTAACTTTGGGGTTTCTATATGAAATATAATAAGGAGGCTAAAAGTTTAACTTTTAGGAGGGGTTCAGAAGTCAGCCTTGTTCTCCTAATCCTGCTACACACACAGCCCTTACTTAAAGGCTCGTGGGACTTAGCAAGTGAGTAAGGTTATAAGTAAGGTAGTAATTCGGATAACCCTACTCAACCTACCTGTACCCCCAAACATAAGACTACTTACTAAGCCTTAAGCCCTGAAGTAGAGAATCTCTGGGCTTAGAGCTGGGCACTAAACCCTAAACCCTAAACCCTACAGCCTCCAGGACACTGCGGGGCACTTCATCTTCGCCGAGCTCTCGGCCGGCTTAGACAACTCGGACCACTGCGCGGCGCAATCTTCCGAGGAGCGTGGGAAGGCTACTGCTGCTGGTAGTAGTACTACTTCTACCACTTCTTCCGCTACTACTGCTATAATACTACTACTACTACTACTACTACTACTACTACTACAACACTACTACACTACAACACTACAACACTACAACACTACAACACTACAACACTACAACACTACAACACGACGACGACGACGACGACGACGACGACTACTACTACTACTACTAGTTCTATTCCTACTACTATAATACCCAGAAGCTCAGAGAGAAATGTGACCTACTGTTTGTGTGGCTGTGTCTGTGTGTGTGCGCTCGTCTACGGGCGCAGGTGCGATCGTTCGTCTGCTGGAGATCTCAATCTTAGCCGGCCTGCTGATACCATGCTTTCAAGCTTGATGATGGCCGCGACGGGTATATTACATCTCGGCTCGAAGGTACCGGGGCTGTCCACCTTCCAGTCATCACGACCAAACCTCGAGAAGCCTCTGATCCCGGATCTTGAAGCCACAAAACCCTCTATCGGAGTGCGAATCCTTGGGGTTCGCATCACCCTCGGACCTGAAGCCTCAACCCTACCCTGTACCTGCTCCACACAATGTTCATCATCGCCTGTGCTGAGCCACGCCAAAGGCGTGCGCTCAGAAGGCCTGCGTAGAATCCCAGCGCAGTGCAACAGAGGGGTTGAGGATTTGTGAATTTCCCAGTTCGGGCACCCAGGCTCCCAGAGAAACATAGCTTCGAATTCAGTCAGACAGAAGCTCGCCGGTCTATACATGCTGCTGTGAAACCCGACGTCCACCTGTAAACCTGCAACTAACAATCATGTATCCACATCCTTTGATAATCCCAGTACAAATGTGCAATGATATTTGCGGGAACGCTACTCTGAATGTTATAACATTACGGAGCTTGGTAGGATTCTGCGGAAAACGGTTTTGCGGTGGTCGAAGACCGACCGACTGCTGCCAGTCCGAGGTGAGATCCCACTTAAGGCAAGCAGGGTGTCAGGGTTCAGGTCTATGGGTTCAGGTCTATGTCCTCGGACCCCAAACCGTGTTAAACACTTGGTTGTTGATCTAGTTTAAGGGTTATCACGGCTGTAAGGATACTAGACCCACTTGCAGGGCAAGCACTTGGTTCAGGGGTTGGTATTTTGATCTGTGATCGTTCAATCCTGGATCCTAGTGGTCCGAGACGAGACCCCACCCAACCTTGCTTACATCGACAGGGAAACGACCTCGCGCGCGCGGCGTTTCCATTGCACTCTTTCTCCAGCTCGCGCGGGTTGCTTCCGGTGGTTCAACCCAGTATGGGGTTTCCGGCTTCAGGTTTCAAGTTGAGTTTCTTTAGAGATGGTCAAGCTGTGCATCCTGCGCTGGAATTCCACGCGCAAGGATGATAAATAAGATCGGTGGCTAACTGTCGAGCCAAACCCAGTTTCCTAAAATCCCTTCACAAACATCCCCTTAACCTTAGACCAGACCCACACAAATCCTGCAAAGAATAGATAGAGCAATAGATTGACATGACAGGCGGTTGCACAACAAACTTGAACAGTTGCTCAAGACCTTGGCGCAGCGGTGCTCTTCTTCCTTCCCCTCGGAGCTTTCTCAGTCTAAAGGGCTTCGGGTATGTATCGACAGAATGATCACACAGACTCGGGCACAGGTGTCCTGTTGCGGTCTCGCAGCATCCCGAAAGTAGTCTCTGCCGGGTTCGTAGGACTGCAAAGTGTATTGGGTGTGGGATGACGGACAAGAAATTCGTGTAGCATCCTGCGCGAGCACAGGAGCCTAGGAGGCAGCTGCTGTTCGGGCTTTCTCGGGCCAGGCCACATGGGCCACATTGTGGCCACATGCCTCAACTTTTGATACGGATTCTGCGCACAGCCCAGCGCTAAATTCTGGCCCCGCCCAGCCTGAACAGCGCCCGACACTCTTTTAGCAATGGCTTCTGAGCTGGAAAGCGACATGCCGCTTGGGCAGCACAGACCCCACAATCCTCATGTCCAAATATCCAGCAACCTTGTCTCCTAACCTTGCAGGCTTCAACAACAGCAACCCATCATTGTAAAGAGCAGCCGTACGCTAACATCTAGCCGAGGTATGATTGTACCAGGGTGTCCTGAAGCTGTTCGAGTTGATGGGGCTTGAGGTAGCGACTTTCAGGTCCGGTTTAAAATATTTTCCGATAAGGAGGGCTATGCAAGGTTCGGGGTCTGTGCATTCTTCACTTAAGTCATCAGAAGCCTCACACCCTGCATATATATTTCCCTCAGACTTCAGTTAGCCCTGCACTCCGCAACCTCAACCTGATTCTAACTTGGGTGAAGTGGAGTGGAGTAGCGACCAAGACCGAAGTCTGGTCAAGGGCGGTATCATTTCCGGCCTGACGGCTGGGGGGTCAAACCGCGAAACGACAAGACACGACACAACAAAACGGCGAGCTGACTCGACGTGCGAAACGACTCGATTCATAAGGGGGGTTGGATATCCCGCCAGCCAACAAGCTTCGTCATGAAGAGGACGATGCAGCAACCCGACAATCGCCGCAAGACCGGCGGATGGATACCCCGCAAGCCCACAAGCTTGCTTCGTCGCGAAGACGTCGACTGCGAAATCACATTAATCTGCGCTGTCGCTTTGCATAGGCCGGGCCAGGCCAGATGACAAGGAAGTTCTCCCGGCAACCCGTTGAACACAAGCCAATGAGAATCCACATAAGACCAACGCCCTACAAAAGACTTGTGATACCCGACGATGCATGCAAAGCTCTTGCGAGCCCTTAACTGCTGCACTCGGAATCAAGGCTTGGTCCCGCGGCCGAACCGGTGAAGGTCTACAGCGGGGGCTGCGAGGCGATCAAGGTGAAGCCCGGACGGGGAGGGGGGGCTTCGGGGTGTGAGGTTATGAGTGCTTCCAGGGATCCTCAGGGAGTATGGCCTAGGAGGTCGAATGTTTGTTTGTGTTCTGGGGGAATCGGCTGTTTGGATTTTGGGCGTAGGTGTGGCACAAGAACAAGTAATTTACTGTTTGAGTCGGTGTTGAGGATGAGGCATTCAGCATAGTTGGATCCCGAACGGCAAGCTCTCAAGCCTAAACCACATCTTCAACATCGACACGCAGAATTCGTTGAATAAGTGCACCCGAAGATCCCGCAGGTTTCGTCTTCGGTCCCCCGAAATCTCCGCTCCCTAGAAGTCCTTCAAAATCCTCTCTGAAGGCTCCCGCATCGGTTACGCCGATTGGCGGCCTGGCCCAAATCCGTTCATGGTACCTTCACACCTCTTCAGGCTTTTGGGCAAATGTAATGTACTGTCCCATCATGTAATGCAATGCAATACAGTGCAATGTATACTGTATTGGAATGCAATATAATCATGGGATATTATAGGTAATGATATGTAGTGCAAAGTTACGGTGTATAATGCTATGCAACGCTAGGATGTATGAATGTATGTATGCATGCATGCATGCATGCATGCGTGCATGAATGGTCACGTCGATCCACACACAGATATGTATGTATGTATGTA
>CAJNJA010016025.1:0-11518 GCA_905231915.1 Symbiodinium necroappetens | reverse complement strand
CCCCCATACCCCCTAAGCCTTCTGGCAGAACAAGTTCTGACTTTTGAAACGAAAGGCTCCCTGGGGAGAGCTTTCGTGACAACAGATTTGGCGGCACAGCATCACGTCGAATTCAGTCACGTCACACTGAAACCTCCTCGGACAGGAAAGTTTGTTAGAAGCACCTCAGCGCGCAATGGAATCGCAACTTGCTCAGCCGCTTCGAACACCTGCAGGCGAAAGCAGCCTGTATTACAAGGCTAACGAGACTCTGAGCCTCCATCGAAAACCCAGAAGTCACAAAATCTGACAGGATGGCAATGGCAAGCTTTGTCTGAAAAGGCTTCATTGTATGGCCGGCCCCTCCCACCACCGCCCCTGCTGCAGAGTAGGATGTCCCTCACCCAACTATCGGACCCCAAATGCGGCTGAGGGGCGCTGTGCACCGCCTCGTCGTACCACTCTTGCTGCGTTGCAACATGGGCCTTTTAGCAGCTGCGACGAGTTGCTGAACACAACAAGACAAGGCCTTACGAAGCAAGCGGCCTTAAAATAGGAGGACGGCAAGGAGAGAACGGAATCCCCTTTGGCAAACCTTTCGGTGCTGGACCTGAGCTGGGGGCGACCTTCCGGCCGCAGTAGCACATTTCCAGACTCCAAGAACCGGACTCCAGGACCTCACCTACCACCTGACAGGGCCGACAGGGTCTCGATTCAGCATCGGCAAATGGCGCCAACGTATCCAGGACCGCCTCATGCCCGCAAAAGCCGTCGCGGTCCCAGTAACAGCTGGGCGCTCGCGATGTCATGTCTCCTCGGTGCTCAAAACTTCAAGCATCGGCATCCCCCACGGCGGAAATTGAAGTTAGCGGCGAAAATAAGGAATGTCGGAACCGCAAAGAGATGCATATCTTGCTCGTATCAGCAGTGAGCCTCACAAAGCGCTGATGCATGTTGCAAACAGTTGCAAACCATCCACAAGTTGCACACGCTTGCACGGACGAGAGCAGGGCCCTAGCGGGCCTGGCGGGCACTCGTCAAGAGAAGGACGTGGCGACTCAACCACGCGGAGTGCCTTCGAAGGTGTTTTTTTTGGGCGCCGAACAAACACTGCGCTGTGCGCGGGGGAGCCTTCGAGGAGAAAAGCCGCGCTGCGCAACAGGAGCAGTTGATGTCGGCACCTCCGAACGAAGAAACGAAATAACATGGATTCCAATTCCCGGTACCCCACTACTGCCAGCTCTCATCCCAGCTGCTAGCGGGCTGCAGCTGCAACTTCGCAAAGAGGGAGCTGCGATGGAAGTTGACCTCCGTGCACATGACAGCTGAAGCCGTACAGCTAATCATGCTAATCTGTGCTGCTGCTTTCACTGGACATTCATCTCGAGAGCTTGGAGAATGGGCTTGATTCTTCGGGCAGACATGGAAGGGAAAGGCAGGGTACCTCCGCATCCCCAGGATCGACGAAGGTCGTCCAGATCATCCTCGCAAGGCTACATTTGAGGGGGTTGCGAGTCGCAAGCATTTTCGGTCCCTGTAGATTCGCCGAGCATCCCCCGGAGCAGCGCTTCCGAGATCTCTCGGCTCAGGAAATTTCCAGCTTTCAGGCTCTTGGGGTGCTGGGCACGGTGCAGGCCGATCCGAATCTCCTTCTCTGGATCCTTAGTCTGGCACGCGCAGTCCGAACCAATGCTGCTTTCTTGCTTTCTTGCCATGTCTCCATCTTCATGGCCTCCCAGCGAAACTGGGCGAACACCTTCAACTTGAGGCAGGTCAGGCAAGCGGGTGAAATTTCTGGGCATTGCAACGCCAGATTCCGCCGCGACACCACACGCTTCGTGGGCGCAGGCGATTCCGCAGTTGGCAGAGGGCTCCTCAGCTTCGCTAAGCTGCACGGCGAAGTAGCTTTGGGCTTGCATCGACCCAGGCACGCAGAATCACAGTGGCCGACAGCAAGCTGCGAAGTCCAGGCCTTGCGCAAACAATGGCAAGCGGCAAGCGGTTGTGGCGACTATGGCCCACGGCCGGCCTTGGCTGCTTTCGAAGAGTGCGCGTCCCAGTGAAAGTCGAAGGATCCATTGAAGACGGCGCGATTCGTCAACGTCTGCAAGGTTGCTTTCGCGGGCCATGCGGGGCCGGGCGGGGCCAAGGAAATCCCAAGCCTTCCCGTCGAAGTTCACCTCGAAGGCGTAGTAGGTCTGGCCGATCGGGGTGGAGCTGCCATCTGCGCCATGGCCATGGCCCACAGCCAAGGACACAATTTTCAAAGCCCTCGGACTGCCTGGCCTGGTTGCCACAGGAAGCACTCGACACGCTCGTCCAACAGCACCGAGCGCATCTCGGCGGGAACGCTCCCGCCCTGCCACTGCCACTGCCACTGCCAGAGTTGTTGCAAGAGGCGGAAGGAAACCCGGAAACCTCAAGTCCTTCGAGGACCGCCGGCTCCACCATGCTAGCCTTGGCTCTTGGAGAAAGCACATGCAGTGCCTTGCGGCTGCGGGGTTTGGGGCTTCAGCTCAAGGCTCTCGAAGCCTGCCGTGTGTTTAATGCGGCGAAGATCATCGATCGCCGCCGTCGTGGGACCCTCCAGTTCCCAGCAGACATACAGAGCCTGTGGAAAGGGAAGCTTTTGCTGGGGAAGCTGCATCCAAAACGGAGCCCAGCTACCTACTCTCCAGGAATACGAACCAAAGGCTCGAAAGATCCACGAGCCATTCCGAGTCTCACTAAGGCCGTTGCGGGTTCTGTGAGCTATGCAACCATCTTGACAGTTCAAGACTGTTCAGTCGCACCTTGTCGTCCCAAAGCAGCCTGACGGTCGTCGGGAAGCCCTGTTCCAGGTGCACCAAATCAACTTCTGCGAAGGCGGGCCTACACACCACAATCCCGAGGCTATTTGCAAAAGTCTTGCCTCGCCTCCGGCCCAGGCCACTTGCGAGGCCGTCCCAGGACCACGCCTTACAAAGCGGCTCACATCCACATGCCCACATCATACACGAGGCATCGCGAGGCAACTCAAAAGAACGACTCAAGTTCGGAAGCTCCAGACACCCTCACATGCTTGCCAGCTTGCTCGGCGCTCGCGCGAAGGCATGATACCTGATCTGCAGTTTCTGAATCCTTTGCACCCTGGCAGGCATGCTGCTAAGCCACGGCGACGGGCTAAGCGCAGGGTCAGCACCCTTCAGCGCTGACACCTGCCCATGCGTTGCCCTTCTGCTCTCCGGACGACACAGCATACCCCTGAAATGAAGCCCAGCGTGACATGAATTTGTTGTCCATTGGGCCACAGAGAATTGCAGTGATCTTGCCACGATATGCCGCTCTCGCCTCGCTTTCGTCGGCTATTGTTCGATGCGACCTGGCAAGGAAAGAGATGCTGCTGAGCACCAAAGACTTCCTGGCACTTGTTCCATCGAGTCCGTCATTGTAGAAGCAACTTCGACGAAATCCTAATTCGCTTCTGGCCGGCAGGCTTGACCTTGAAGCCACTTTAGAAGCCATGGGCCGACTGCACAAGACTACGCGGCGTGATGTGCGTCTTGAAGTATCTAGGTAACATCGGTGCCCACTGAACTGCATCTCTTGCCCACAGACTCAAGCTGCCAAGGCTTTGCCTGGCTTGATCCTGAACGACAAGCTCGCCTTGGTCAACCGCTAGGAAGCGTTGAACGCCCGACACGCTTTCCGATGCGCCCACGCTGCGGAACAACTTCCACTGTGGCCACGACGGTTTACAGCCTTCCCGCACCATGGTTCAGTTTGCACAGAAGGCCTCGCACTGGAGAGCCGTCGCAGGCCGCGAATGGCCGGGTGCATCATGGGCGAAAACACTGAGGCGAGAAGGCTAAGATGGCAAGATACGGTAAGATGTTCTTCGTTTCAAGCCGTCGGAAATTTCCACTCCGATCCTTATGAAGAGCCGTGCTGACTGCCCACTGCGTATCACACACAACCATGGCGCATCCTGTGATGTGGCGCTACGCTTGAAGGCAAAGGAATATGAAGAACGTTGCAGCTGATCTTTCTGGCAACTCCGCCTCCCATAACTCATCAAGTCAAGCAAACACCCTCATGGAGCGGGTTGGGTCGTTTGAGTGAAAGCCCCTCTGCGGGGCACCTGATCCCTGAGGATCCCAGACAGAAGCCCTTGCGCAATGTCTTGCTTCAACACAGCACCCAAGACTTCGTGCAATCAGACGAGGATCCGTGTTGTGCCAAACTACGCGAAAGTACGTCAGACAGGACCAGCAGGCCAATTTCACTGCGGTTTTGAGAACCATTGGTTTTCTGGGCATGGCACATAACTGACGACAGCCACATTTAGGCCTTCGTGAGAACTTGTGCGTCGTGATGGACAATTGGTCCAATGAATCAAATGCTGGACTGGATGCCAGTGAGTTCCTCACTGAGGGCCCACAACCTCAGTTCGTTCCGAACAGGTGTTACCTTCGCACTGATTCATTCCATCGGCCAGAAGGCGTGGGTAGAAGGATCAAACGGATGAGAATGAGGCTTGTAGTTCACAGCCTCTGGCCTACTGCACTGTAGGCATGGGTCCATACAGTGTCCTTTTGAAAATCTTGGGGCGGTTGGGATTTCGGGCATCTGGCAACGAGAATTGGGGACTTACTGAATCGTCCAAAACATGATTCAAACCAGTAGGTCTGCGGTCACTGGGTGAGATTACCAAAGTTTGGAACAACTGGGCACTGGGCGGCTAAATATTGTAGGGATCAGCTTGCTTTTGTGCTGTCATCCATGGCAGAAATACAAGGGCGACCGTAGCGGAATAATTGGGCAGGACCTCCTATTGCTTCCCAAGATTTCCCAAAGAATACAAACTAAGCCCTGCAGCGACTGAAAGCACTTCTCTCACCCGGCCTGTCTAGGTTGCTGCGGTCTCGCGCTACCTGCGATGGCAACGACAGCCACAATGAACAAACGACCAACGCAACAAATATGTCTGTATATGTACGCATATACACGCGCAGCACAGACGTGCTCCGCCTTCCATGCGTGTTCACACTTATCGCCGGCCTTCGACGGTTGTTGTCGTGTGTTGACACTACCTGATAGCTCTTGCTATGTGCACATACATACATACATACATACCTACATACCTACATACCTACATACTTACATACCTACATTCCTACATACACACCTACCTACATACATACGTGTTACCCCCCTCATGTGCCCACACTTTGTGCTTGAATCGTGTACGAAAGCTCATGTAAGCCCTTCGATTTCCTTGGGTTGTAGCAGAACTGCGCATTCATAGACGGTGGACACAAACTTCCGCATGAAGCCGGAACAGACGTGCATCCTACCCACCGGTCAGCATTCTGATTACAGTAGCCATACGGGGGGGACATGAGCTTTGCTCGGAGTGAGGAAATGTAAGGAACTGCCCGCCTTGGTATGTTGATTTACAAGGACAGGCTCCTTGAGAAAATGCCAGCTCCGATCCATGACCCGGGTACCGGACTTGACCTTGAGGGTTGTTTCCGCTTGGTTCCCGGGCAATTTGCGGGCGACGATCCGCGCGCAGTGAAGGCATTCCCATTGCCATGCCCCGAGACCTTGACTCCCTTCTTCCAATATCTTGCAATGCAAACCTTGTCGCGGAGCACGCCTGGAAACTGAAGCTTGCAGCTCTTGGCGGAATTTGTGTGCAGGATCACTTTACGATCACGCAACATCTCGGGCCCTTCACGGTGTTCTTGGGCTGCAATCAAGGTCTCGGAGCGACAGCACTGAGTGATGCCCACCCATAACCCCCACATCCTGACGCTGTCTTTGGATGTGATCAACTGTTTTCACTCCACATCCTGAGATATGTATGTCGCATCTGTCAAAGGTGGCCTTATCAACCTCGATGTCCTTCCAGGAACTCCCATCCCAGAATGCGATCTTCTTCGCATTCTTCTCGACGTGCCCCTCCTCAACTTGCACAGCTTCTTCTCCATGCACTCAATGGCCGAATGGTTGATGTCGAGAAGGAGGTCGATAGCAGCTTCATCATGTATTTGGGCCTGAGCATCTTCATACAACTTACGTGGCTTTCCACTGGGCGTTGTTTCGTACGACGCAAAACAGCTTGCAAAGCTTTGGGTTTTCTGCGCGTTCTGCTAGGTAAACTTCTTGGTTGTAGGTCTCCGCTGAACCCGAAGTCCACTGAAAGACTTCTTGGCATGTAGGCAAAGGTACGAAGACCAAGACGATGATGAGTAGTCTTGTGGTGGAATGCTGTTCTCTTGGGGATTGTGCTTGCCGTGGAACGCCGTTGTCCTCATGGTTATTCTCAACAATGTCTTGGATGGTTTGTGAGAGATTCCCTCTTGGTCCTGAGAAGCTGTGTCATCAGCCTCGATGGCTAGCATGGGTTTCCTGAAGGATTCGCATTTGAGAATACGCAGCAAGCGATTGTGCGCAGCATCATTCCAAGCACTGCCACTAGGAAGGCCTGCTGCTCCTCTGACCTTCTTCAAAGGCCGATGGTAGCGTCCCTTGGTCAGCAGCGATCGCATCTCGTGGAATACGATCGAGGCGCCCGGAGTCTGTTGGATGATATTCTCCTGTTGCGGCGGCCGAGCTCCTCGTGGCACTAATCGGAGCACAGCCCTCCTGTTGTGAGAGTTCCACCTGCCCTTCCACACGAAAAGGTTTGGAACCACAACAGTGCGTGTTCAAACGGATTCAAACCATATTCACTTGAATATGCCTCGGATCCAAGATTCGACATTCAAGGCGCAGGAGAAAAGTACCCCCCGAGCCCCCGAGAATGGGATCTTTGATCCGAGGCGTATTCAACTGAGTACGTTGTGAATCCACTCTATCTTGTTCCGCGGCGAGAGTTCTGCGCTTAATGTGAGCAAGAAAGTTGCGATAACGTACAGGCAATCCCCACGAGCCCAATAACCTGCACTATCCTGAAGCTATAAGACTTAGAAGAAAGGCAGAGGCACATGCTGGGGTACAATATATGTATGTATACAGTACCATACAAGTATTTGTCTGCTGCTTGCTGAAACAAGCTGTGTAAACTATACAACTGTATATCTGTATAAATATTTTTGTACGAACGTACGTACATACGTACGAACATGCGTACATACGTACGTATGTATGTATGTCTGTGCATGTGTGTATGTATACGCACATACACATGTATGTAGATGTTGTTGTGAGTGCATGTGCACATGGAGATGGATGGAGGAAGGAAGGAAGGCTGTCTAGCTGGCTGGCTGGATGTGTATGTATGTAAAAATGTAGGTATGTATGTAAGTATGTATGTGCGTGTGTATGTAAGTTCGTTCGTACGCAGGTAGGCAGGTGGCCTTGCATGCGTTGCTGTTTTTTCCATCCAGTTTCGTCGGTTCGCTGCTGCACAGGTCCGTTGAATCGTGTGATCGCAGCGAAATTTGAGAAAAGGTGCGGAACATGCGCTCTTGCTGCCACATCTGTGGCCATTTCTCGTAAGTGCACACCAGCAGAGTACCCTTCGGGTCTCTACGAGTGGCGGAAGATCTTGTGCCCGTAGGCTCAAGCCTAAGGAAGCCTGCGTGTCGCCCAAGGTAGAATCCAGGAACTAGACCTGCCAAAAAGATTCCTCAAGTGTAGCCTTCCTGGAGTTTTTGCGGCGCTGGGCGCAGGTCTAATGCATCGTTGAGGGGTGCCAGCACCCTCAGCCTAGAAGGGTGATACAAGCACTCAGATTGCTCAGTACCCGAAAGTTGTGTAATGCCCCCCATACCTTGGACATCGTGTTCACAGAGATAGGAAACATATGTCAGAACGACTAATCGGCTATCGAACGGAGAATCGGCCGGAAGCTTGCGAAGCGATGCGAAGCCCTAAACCCGCCAGTCTGAACCATCGCCAGTTCTTTGCGAGTGGCGCGCCGGGACCCGGGGTCTCTGTCTCCTCGCAGTACGCCGGCAACAATGTGTCTTGCTCTCCCGAAGCTCTAAGACTCTACACCATCCCACGTGGATCGACCACGATATGAGGCACATTAGGCACTCAGCTTCGACCGCTTTTTGCTCCTTGCGCAGCTTGGATGCCACCAAATTCCGGCCGGCGGATCCGAAACTGAACTTTGGGGGCCGCTGGAAGGTCCTCGGAATGGAGCCTTTCTGTAGATGTTGGCTGCTGCAAGTTTCAATCTTTGGTCACTGTCAATGCACGCACATCCTTGCAGTGATCTTTGGCTCTCTCTCTCTCTCTCTCTCTCTCTCTCGCTTCAATATCATGATCCGACTACTAGACTGCATCTCGGGGGCTTCGCCGCTGTTTCGGCAGCCGACACCTGCCCAACAGAATCGCAGCAAGATGCTATAAGAACTTAAGAAATGCCCCCGTGCCTCGTAGGTGCCAGGCCCTGGCCTGGAGAGCGACTGAGAGGTGGGACCAAAGGCTGCTTTCTCCTGGACTGCGGCTGGGGCACACGGGCCGTGGCCGTGCGAGCTGGTCGGGGCAGCGTTCGGCGAAGGACCACTTGGGGGCCTCGCAGGAAACTCCGACTTATCTCATTCAATTTTGCGGCAGAAACACGCATGTCCGCCTTTTTATGGTGCGATAAGCAAGTGGTCAGCGGGTGGCACACGCCTCGACGTCGCACATGAGGCTTCTGCTAAGAGGCTTGTGTGGGGGGGGAAAAGTTTCTTAAAGGTGGCCCTTGACAAGCATGTCCAGACAAAAACTTGGAGAGCGAACACATCCTGCGCGAATTGCATGAACTCTTTCTGCACCGACCGTCTAGGAGCGGAATCCATGGCTGCTTGCGCGGCTGTCTTGGCGGAACCTTAGCCTGAATAATGCCAGGGAACGTTGCAACCTTCCTGGAAGTACGAAGGCAGCGGACTCCACTGACGCCTGCTGCAATACAGACACGTCGCTCCAAAAACACGGAGGGGTGAGTTCGGTGTGTTGTAAGGCATCTTGGGAGAGAGCTTGGACACCTGCCGTCTCCTCCTCTACTAAAGAAAGATGTTTCAACTGACGAAGATGCTAAAGGCATCGAAGAACGCTCTCAACTGTCAATAATTTCACTGATCACCAAATACGACATGCCCCTGTATCGTGCTGACATGCGACGATTTGACTTGCGAATTCTCAGACGTAGGTTGATGAATGCAGCTCCTCGCAACTTTCGCCGTGCCTCTGACAGCCGCCCGGGCAAAGCTGCCTTTGAACTGCCGAAGGTATATACAGTTCTACCTGACACAACATGTGTCGCGCTGGTGGAGTCAAGCGTCTTTAAAATCCAACGAGCTTGTCTTGTGAAGCTGAGCGAAGGTTGCTGCAGCCTGTGTGGCGGGGGCGGAGTCATGGTGAGTCTTGCTGAGCCCGCGGAGCCCTTTGACCGAAAGCACACAAGTCCAAGAGCCAAATGCAGCCAGGCTGGAGCTGCATCTGAGCTGCATCGGAGTACCACGTGTAGAGCTCTTAGAGTCGGCGTCAAAATTACTTGTTCATGCTGCTTATGTTTTTGAACTAGCGCGTCCCCTATCGTTTTCCGAGGAATTCGCCTAAGGCACTTGCAGGGACCAAAGTATAAGTAACCCTATCGTTCAGCGCGTCCCCTACCGATCTTGGGAGTTCTGGCTCAACAACTACCCTCTACACTAAACTACATTAACGATAATTTTGACCCCATCTCTCTTAGACGTAGACTTCCTGAGTGACTGAGTGAGAGTTCCAAGTTGCCTTGGCTTTGCTGGCCGCTCCACCAAAGCTCGCGAGGATACCAGTCTCCATCGCCACGAAACAGGGGTGGATCTGCTTGAGTTTACAGTGATTTCTTTCTCAGGCCAGTGTGAGCCAGGCAGAGTTGCTGCTGGTACATGAAAGGCATGCGCGCCTGCCACAAGTTCCCCCACATCTGGTAGAGCCAGGAACAACAGAAAGAAGACGATCCATTTCTGGAAGCACGGCGAAGCTAAGCAAAACCAACAATGACGGGGCGGCTTGCTTCCAAGTCGTACTACATTCAGAAACACTCGACAGAAATACAAACAACCTCCAGACTGCTGAAACTACCTAGTTCCAGCATTGGGGTAGCATCATTTGTCTCCTCTGCTTGCTTGCCAATTTTGCGCGAGCTGAGCTTCTGCTCAAGCGCCGCAGTGGTCAGCCAAGCAGATTTGCACTATGGAGCTAAGAAGGCTTACGACAGGCGCGGAGCCGCTGAATGCCTCGCCCAAAAAGGTAGCTCGAACGGGCTCAGGGGTCAGGGATCGAGCCCCCAAACACTCGTCCGTCTCCTGGGTTCAAGGCGCGTCTCGAACGAGTGTCGCGCTTCGAAAATTGGCGAGCCCTGCAATGACTTTGGTCTGGGCCAGAATCAGCCAGAAGCCCACACTGCGTGCTTTTCGCTTTGAGCGATCCACACTAAGCAAAACGAAGCCAAACCCCCGACACCCGAGTGTCAGGCGCGAAACTCTTCTGCAAAAGGCGGGGCTCAAATCTTCTTCAGGTTCCAGTGCACGAAGAGCATGGAGAAGCACTCTCCGAAGATTCCACGAAGCGAAGGAGCTGGCAGGATGCGAAGAAGGGTGCAAATCAAGACATCCCATCAAAGGCCCAGCCCGCAAACGAGTTGAAGTCACAGGCCTGTCTCGGGAGTTGACAGCTTTGGCGGGGGTGCTGTGCACTTGGCCTCCGCATCCTCATTTTGATCATGTGCGAGTGCGGCTTCATCACTGGGTGTACACTCACAGTGAAGGCACAAGCTGCACGCACGCCTCGTTGAGTGTGTTCTTCAAGTCCTGCCGGAATGTCTCAGAAGGGCCATGCTGGCCCCACAGGAATGACCGTCGCTCTCTGACAAGGCGTGACAGTCTATGTGAACGCGCACACAAAAAGAACTTCACCATCAATCAGCCTCAAGGAAAGTCGTGCCGACCGGCGGACAAGAAGAGAACACGCAAAGCTGCCACAAATTCTGGTGGCCAGCAAGAAACAGAATGTGTTGCGGGGGTGGACTCCAGGATGCTCTCTAGTCTATGTGGTCGGGCGCTCCAGCAAGATTTTTTTTGCATTCTTCAGAAGAGTGGGGATGGACAAAGGTCAGTTTGTGGGATGCTCTGCGCGGTCGCCAGGGATACTGTGCGGAAACCGGGAGTTCTGGATGTATCAAGGCAAACGAGGACCAGAAGTGTGCGAGAAGAAGCCTTCTAAATGGTATCAACCCCGCAGCGAGTCTGAGGGAAACACGCAAACCTGCTCTCCTTCCCCTCTCTCTGCCTTACCTGCACAGGAATCGCAGCGAGAGCACGCGAACGCAAGTGTTCTGTTCCTCCTCTTGCGAGGTCTCGCTCTCCTTCTCTCACTCTACTGCCTGCTTCGAGTTGAGTTCTCCCCCTTCGCCCGAGGAGGCGCTGCAGGCCTCCTACCCTATCCCTCCTTCTTCCTGCGCGTCAGCCGAATGAAACTCCCTTCCTCCCTCCCCCTCTTCTTCAACACAGTCAGAGAGTGGGCAAGCGCGCACGCACTCTCCCTGCGCTCCCCCCCTCTCTCTCTCTCTCTC
>CAJNJA010016023.1:0-11519 GCA_905231915.1 Symbiodinium necroappetens | reverse complement strand
GGGGGGGGTGGTTTTAGGTTTTCCGGCTGAGGGAGTCATGATAGGTCCCAGTGGTAAGGGTTTGGAGCTTAGGGGGTTAGGGGGGATCATCCCGGGGTTCAAAACTTAAAATGCTTTCGAAGTTCGCCCAATTATGCAGCACACTATAAAATACAAGCGAATTTCAAAACCTAAACCCTATACCCTATACACCCTAAACCCTACACCCTGAACCGTTGCATGGTTCAGTGTCGCAGAGTATGTGTCCAAGTCGAAGCAAGCCGGCAGAGCGCCCCACGTGCACAAAGGCTTTTGGCCAGGAATGCTGCTAGAAAGTAATATAGGGGCCTAAATAATTATCAATACCACTCTGGGGATCCATATTATGATTACAGTATAATCTATCCCGAAACCCTATTGCAATTATTAAGGCCCCGATACTAAGGCTCTCAAGGGTGTTATCATGTTGTTGAGTAGGGTGCTATAGGGTCATAGGATGTTCTGGAGCTTTGTAGAGGTTTAAACTACATGACATGAAGTAGGTGAGAAATGGAGCTCTCTAAAGAAAACATGGTGCGTGTAGATTTTGGGCTTCTCTATGGAGATACGAGTGGTGGCAACAAAATCCACAGTATCAGTAGTCGCCGACTAAGTAGCCTGCCGTCTTTTCGTTTCAATCTCATCCTACCGTACTCGCGATTGAGGGGTCTTGGGTCAGGGAACTCAGCAACGTGTTGCCGTTGCAATCAGTATCGCAATTAGCATGATCTACGTTGCTGCTGCTGTCGGGGCTGTCAGTACTGTTGTGGGACCGGCGTCAACAAACTTTACACTGCTCCATTGCAGGCATGTTAAAACGCATTCAAAAGAGGGCAAGTACACGATAGCTTAATCCTACACCATAAACCCTCAACCCCTAGAGCATGCACGTAGATCAGGTTGTCAAACTGTCGGAATCTCTTAAGTGTAGGGTTGGTAAGTTATGTAAGGGTTGGGTTTAGGATTCAGGGAACCCGTCACCCAAGACCCTAAACTCGAAGACGCCAGACCGCGAAGCGCCTTTCTTATTCTAATTATTCAGGCCCCTATATTACACCCTAACTACCATCCCTGAGCCCAGAAGGGGCTTAGGGTCTACACGATAGGGCTTTGGGTTTGGGGTGTATGCTTGCGCGATGATAGAACGCGTATAGATCCCTGTTCTTAAAGAAGCCTTATAGAATCCTTACCAAGAGGATCCACATACACTATTATGGAATTAATTAGGTCCCCCAAAACCATGATTAGACTGGTTTTCTGGGGTCTATACCCTAGACCCTAAAGCCTAATTTCATAATGGTAGTATCTTCGGACCCTCTGGGTTATAAACTCCGATATTGCGATCAACCAGACTTGACTTCCTTGCCATGGCCCGAACGATCCTTTCGAAGAATCGTGTAGACGAGCCAGCGCCATGAGCCCGGGGACGTAGGTGGGCTTGGGATTTAGTAATTTATAGGGTTTAGGGTTTAAGGCTGTTTAGGGTTTAAGGTCTCGGGTTTGGGTTTAGGGCCAGGGCTTTTTCCAGAGTACAGGCAGTCTCTTTGGGTAGTTCTCTGAATCAGGGTCCCTTTGCAAATCCCCAACCCCGCACGCCAGTCCGGCATGAAGGACTCAAACATTGATTCCCTACACTCCAAACGCTAAACCCTGAACCCGAACGGGGACCGTGATTTAGAGAGCGTTTATCTTGAGGATCTGATGAGGAGCCGGTGCGGACAAAATGGAAATGCGTCACCCTGCCGGGCTTGTGCCAGATGACGTGAGTCCAGGAATTGGTTTACCCATAGGCCCCTAAGTAGTTCCTTTTTGGGAATACCTCATAGGATTCTAAATATAAACCATAAAAAGGAACTACTTAGGGGCCTATGGGTAGTTGTCTTCGGGCTGAGAGCTCCCGACAGCTACCCCAAGCTCCTGGACTCCTAAGATGCCCCGTAAACCCTAAACCCAAAACCCTAAACCCTCTAAGATGCCCCTTTTTTGGGGGATTGCCTGGTCAATGCGGCTCCCATCTCTTCAGTGCGCAGGGCAGGTTACTCTGAAAGAAGGTGGGTTTAGGGTTTAGGGTTTTGGAGTCTTTTTTGACTTGTGTTGCCCCTGTTTCGAGTCCCTATAGCCCGTTGCTTCAAGCGAATACCGCCCGTATACTGCAATTGTCCCAGCACTTAGTATAGGCATTATCCCAGCACTTTGTGTGTGCAACAGTGGCCCTCATACTTTCAGCCTGGCTTGGGATCTATTTCCGCATAAATAGAATACAGAACCCTAAGGAATAAAGTTGGTCAATTGGTGATTGTTTTGGCCCAAATACACATGAGGGTGTTGTCAGGGTCCCTCGAATCCCAATCTCCGAAATTCACAAATTGGTGTTATACTGTTATACGGTTAAGGGCATTGCTTTGGGCCGGGGAAGGGGTGTCCTATGGTTTAAGGATGAGGGATTTCTAAGGTTTTGGATTTCGGGGCTGTTTGAGGTTTAGAGTCCAGGGTTTGTGTTCCGTGGCGGAGAACCCGAGACCTCAGAAAATCAGGCGACTAGGTACCTCGGCGACAGTGTCCTAATTCGGGCTGTCTTGCTTGTACTTACATACAGTAGCCGTAGCCACTTCGAATCCCTTTGTTCCTAAACGCAAATGTTACCCCGTAAACCTTAAAACTTAAACTAGTCCGCGTCTATAACTATGCCATGCGCCCATCAGCCCAAAGATTAGCCGGGGAAGCTGGCCGGACCCCGAGCCTGATCCTAGGGTTTAGGGGTTAGGGGTTTAGGGCTAGGGGTTTAAGGTTTCAGGGGTTTAGGGGTTTAAGGTTTCAGGGGTTTAGGGGTTTAGGGGTTTATAGGGTTTATAGGGTTTAGGGTTTAGGGGTTTGTAGGGTTTAGGGTGTGGGGGTTTAGGGGTTTATCGGTTTTTTTTGCCTAGACCCCAAACCCTCAACCTTATCAACTCGAAGCCGTCGGCGCGAGGCCCCAGGTGCTATCGGCCCTAAGGGTCTTATATTATTATATGCCCTACCATAACCCCAAAGTGCCTACTTATTTTTTCTTTTCTAAGGGTTTAGGGTTTTGGGTTTAGAACCTATTGTTTTCCTTGTTTAAGGGTTTAATATGGAAGCAAGAAGAAGAAGCCCTATAAAGGTGGCTCCGCAGGGCCCAGGTAGGCCCTAAACTCCAACCTCTGCCAAGTCTCTCGACGCTCCCAGGTTAATGCGTTTAGGGTTGCTGGACCGTCGCAGAAACGTTTTTCCCCCATAATGTCTGTATTCGGGTATTCGAAAAGACCCATCTTGGACATAAACGCAGGTAGCTGCCAGGTAGCTTAAAGTACAAACTACGGTTTAGGATTGAAGTAGAGGTTCAGGCTGCAGAATTTTGGGGTTCAGAACTGCATTCCATCTCGGTGGCACTGTCGGTTGAAACCAGCGGATCATCAAAGCCGCTGCCTCGCACTGGCACGACCGACCAGGCTCTGGCCCCCACGATAATATACACCAAAACCAGACTCTAATGTACTTATAAGGCCCCGATATTCCGGCGTCAACTCAGACTCAAGCCCTGAACCCCAGACTGACCCTAAACTCTTAAACCCTAATCCCTAGACCCTAAAGGTCCTAAACCAAACGAATGGCCGCGCCCTCGCTGCAATTGCGAGTGCAGTGGGCTATCAGTGGAGAGCTGATTGCGGAGGCCCTAAACCCAAAACCCTATGGTAAAGGGTTTAGGGTTTCGGTTTAGGGCCCACACCCCTAAATCCTGATTCTAACCCGAAACCCTAAGCCAAGCCCGAAGCCCTAAACCCCATGAGCCGAATTCCGGTATTTCAGCAGCACCTGCATTTAGAAAAGGGCCCGTGGACATCAAGAGCAAAATCTTCAATTCTAGGGTTTAAACCCTATAAACCCTAAACCCTAAACGGTTTAAGGTTTAGGGTTTGGGGTTTAGGGCCCAGTCCTAAAGTCTTAAAGCTTCCGCAGCTTCATCCCCATGCGCCATAAAATTAAGAGCAGACTGCCCCAAGGCCGGAAGTGGCAGCCGCCAAGGACCCTGAGCGATGAATCTTACCTACACCGAAACCTTAAGCTGCCCGACTTGCAGGATCATGGGACTTCGTAAGGCTATAAGTACCTTACTTGAGGGCCATACGTGTTTAGAAGTATAGTCACCTTACTTTTTTTCAGCCTTACTACGTCCGATGATCCTTTAAGTAAGCCGCCACCATGAACCGCAAACCGCACCAACCCTAAACTCTACAAAGGCCGAGGCCGAAAAGAACCCAACAACACTGCTCTATGCTAAAGCCGAAATGTAGAAGCCGAAGCCGTAAATGACTCTGCTCTCTACGCTACATACACCCGGACCCCCAGATCCCCGAACTGTCATGGATTTTCGGGTTGAATATTTTCATTGCTTCGAGTTTGCCCTGTGCGCCGTCATCGAATTCTAGTCCTTGAGTTTGAACCATTACCACGAAGACTAAGAAGACCTAGATGGCTTAAGAAGCATTCCCGGATTTAGAGTTGTGGGTTTAGGGTTTGTACATCCTAAACCTCAACACTTCAAGTCGAGATGCCCAACAAATCAGCAAATGAACCCAGACCAACCCTTACTAACTTACTAAAGCCTGTAATCCTTACACACGAAGCCCTGGCCCTGAACTCCAAAAGCCAAACCGCCCAAGCTTACACTCAAGCTACGTCCTCACGCCAGAGGGTTCAGGGTTTAGGGTTTAGGGGTTAAGGGGTCGTAAAGCCCTCAACCCTCAACCTTGGACCCAATATTTTCTACAAGGGTTTGAGGTGTAAGGCTTCGAGTTTTATTTGGGTGTGTGCTTTGGGGTTTAAGCTTTTCTTTCTGGAAGACTTAAAGGGTTTCAATAGGTTTCGGGTTCCATAGGAGTTTAAAGTCTGACGTTGAATTTTCCTCTACGAGTTGCAAGGATTCACGGTTTAGGGCTGTATATGCGGTGTATTGGTTCACTATCCTCTAAGAGTTGCAAGGTTTAGGATTTTGGGGTTTTAAGGTCAAGAGTATCATCTAATTATACTCTTAAAGTTTTAAAGTTATGGGGCGGGGGGGTTAGGTTTTAGGCGCTCTAAATATTGGGTGATGAATCTACGGACATCCGTGCAAATAAGGATGCTAAGATTCAGGTTCCCCACCAGGGTGCAGGAATTAGGGTTCAGAGGTTTAGGGCTGGTTAGGGTCATAGGATTTAGGGGTTCAGGGTTTACAGGGTTTAGGGGTTTGGGGTTGATAAGGTTTATAGGATTTAGGGGTTCAGGGTTTATAGGGTTTAGGGGTTTAGGGTTGATAGGTTTATAGGATTTAGGGGTTCAGGGTGTATAGGATTTAGGGGTTTAGGGTTTATAAGGTTTATAGGATTTAGCAGTTCAGGGTTTAAAGGATTTAGGGGTTTAGGGTTTAGGGCTTCTAGGATAGGGAAGAGGGTCTGAAAGTTCCATAGGACATATGCAGGTGCGGTTCAGCGCCACCGACCACACCGCAGAGCTTTTAGCTGTGGTTCGGAGCCCAGCCTAGCTACTGCCGCAGTCCAGTCAGAGAAATACTAGGGTGGTGACAATAGCCCCCATATAATAAACCCTGAACACTAAACCCTAAGCCCTAAACCCGAAAACCCTGAACCCCATACCATATAAACACTTATAAACCTCAAGTTGTTTTTTCACTTTCAATCACAAAACTTTAAGCCCAAAATTTATTAAACTCTCAGCGAATAAGCACAAACACAAAATCCTGATCCCTTAAAGCAAAACACCTCTCCTTCAAAACAGAGAACAAAAACAGCCGGAAACCTTAAGACAGAACATAAAACCCTACACCCTTAACCCATAAAGCAAAAATCCTAAACCCTGGAAAACAAAAAACTAAACCTGATGGTTGCCTTGGCTTGCACTTCGCTTGGTGATTTCGGCTCGGCGCTTCCCAACTCGGGCCTTGCAAAAAAAGGTCCACAGGTCTCTTGCATATATATATATACATATATATATATATGTATAAACACATAATTATGCAAATAGGTTTTAGATACTATCTATCTATATGTTTATATATATATGTACAAATGCACACTTTTTTGATACTATAAACAAACAAGCGAAGAAATGCATAAATAAACAAACGAAGAGAGCAACACGTTCCTAACAACCAACAAACAAACCCATAGTCAAATGAACAGCTATGCGTATAAGTAAATATACATATACATATATACATATACATACATATATATATATATATGTTTGTATGCATGCATGCATGCATGCATGCACGCATGTATGTAACACGCACATAGGGGGGATGATGGACTTCTTTATAGCAGGTTTGGTCATAATTATACCGGGCTGTTGGGGTTTTATAGGGTTTCTGTAGGGCTTTTGGTTTCCAGGGTTTAGAGTTTAGCAGTTTCGGAGTCCTGGTCAAGGGAGGAAACAGGTGCCAGCAAAATATCGGGCCATTGTCGTAGGTGCGACTTAGGTCATGTTCAGGAGTGAGTCTAATGAGTGCGACAAGATCACGATGTAAGAGCAAGCTTCGTAAGCAACTGGTAAGGAATGGTCAGGCCTCCCCGTGCTTCTCCTCCTCCTCCTCCCCGTTCCTCCTCCTCACCCTCCTCGTCTTCCCAGCAAAGGGCACGAGCCACTTACGAGACACGAGCCACTTGCGACGCCCGTGATCAAGCACTCACGACGCACGCCTCTTCCTTTCTCCCTCTCTCTATCTTTGTCTACATCAACACATGCCAGCAACCAAGCCGCTTGGGCGGACCTGCAAGGGCCCCTGGAAAACCGGTCAAACCTTAGAAATGGTCATCCCAAAAGCAATGCAACCTTACGAGCTGATGTCCCAACTTTGGGTGAATCTCCAAGCAAGGTGCGGAAGCAGCTGCACATCGAAGGTCAAGCTGTTTGATCATCGCTGTGTTTGCTTCAGGGCCTCCCGAAACGCTAAACTCTGGACTCTAGTGAAGATATAGTAGTGGTTTAGGGTTGCAGGGTATGAGGGCTTAGGGTTTAGGGTGTAGACTGTCTGGGAGTTCGGTTGTAGGAGTATAGATAGATTCTAGAGCAAAGTTCATGTTTATATAGGCATTCAAGATGAGGGGGATGTGGTCGTGCTCAAAGCCCTAAGGGTCCATGTACTCATATAGTATATACATTGGCCTTAACGTAGTCCCTATATGGGTACATTGGGGCCAAAGTATATCTATTTGGGTACATGGACCCTTAGGGAAGATCAGGGTTCCGAATGGACTGGGTGAGTGGGCCGCCAAGATTCCTTGTTCAGCTACAGCCCAAAGGGTCCAAAGTACCTACATAGTAGAATGTAGGGTCTCTATATTAGGAATTGTCATTAAGGTTTGGGAAAGTATCCCCCCATAACAGTACCTAGGACCCTTTGGGCAGGGCACTTCAGCCTTCTACACCCTGAACTTCAGCTTGCATGATCCGCATGTAGTTCTGCGCTGATACCAGATATCCCCGAAAAGCCTGTTCCACCATTGTCCTGCCAAGCTGCAGGCGTGTCCTACTTATTCAACTCAGTTCAGGATTCGGATTTACGCTTTGCGGCATCGGCCATGAAACTCCATCATACAACACCCCTTTCAAATCCGTTCCGCCTCTGAGGGTGCGCCGACGTCTGGTCCATGGTTTTGTATGGACATACCCAGACCCCAAAGCAAGTGAGAATGGTCCAGGTAAGGCTTAATCCCCTTAAACATCCCTAAGCCCTAAACCGTTTATCGGGAAGGCCCCGAAGCCAGGGGGGAGGATGGAGATTAAAGGGCTATTGGGGCTTTCGGTGGAGTGTTCAGGTTCACGGCGCAGGGTCTGGCGCATCTCGCTTGGCCTAAGTTATGGAGAGGTTATTTATGGTATATCCATGCAGCCCATGAATCATGAAGTGCCATCAAGGTTTAGGGTGGCTCCCAAGTATTATAAGACAATATAACATGATGTAATTACATAGTATAGTATAGAATAGTATAGTATAATATATAGATATAGAACAGATACATTCAGCAGAATAGCTCTGCACAGCGAGATGCGGCTGGGCCTTCGGACGACGCTGACGAGCAAGATGATTTCGTGGGGCCATGGTAGGAACTGGGATGCCAAGTTGAACCATTGCAGCAGCAGCTGTGATTTCACGAGCTTCAGCATCTCTGATGTCGCTTGCCTCAACAGGCAGGCCCAGGTTGCCATCATCAGCGCCGTACGGCCATGGCTGTCACGCAAGTCCGTCTCAGCGCCGACCTCCCGCGGAAGCTGTGCGACTCGGGCATGGCCCTTGTGCGCTGCAACCATCAACACATTTTTTCGGCATTTTAGGCTTCATGGGTATACGGGCCGGACTATCTGGTAGTGGTATTGCTGTATTGCTCAGGGTTCCCTGTGGGTGTAAAGGGTCCCCGGTTAAGGGAGGTTACCTAGAGGCTCAGTTGACTGAGTAAGTGGGTTAAATGCAGCTTTGTAGCCAGTTGTGGCACCAATTAAAAGTACTTATCGCCCTACTTCCAAGGTGTCCTGATCCTCCTAAAAGCACCTTTAGCCCTAAACCCGCAAGGCAAGACCTCCGCCCATACCCCAAACCGCCCAAACCCCTGAGCCCTGAAGGTGTGCAGCTTCTCGCCCATGGGCGTCTGATCTGCGAGGGGCCTGAGCTGCTCTCAGATGCAGGCCGGCCTTGCGGATTCTGGTTTAAGGGTAGGCTTGGGGTTTCGGGTTCAGGATGCATACGGCACAGCGAAGATCTTGCGGGGGGAGTGGCGGGATGCCAGGGTGTGCAGGGGAAGTATGGGTGAGGGCTCAGGATGTTTAGGGTTTAGTTACGTTTAAGTAATGAGTGGAATTTCTACCCCTCAAAGCGCCCTAAACCGCTAAACCCCAAACCTCTCTAGGCCCTAAACTTCTGAACCCGACACCTCTAAGCACTAAACATCTAAGCCCTAAACCTCTGAACCTTTAAAGCCTAAGCCCTGACCCTTAGCTTCACCTTTGCAGCATCTCGTCGAATCGCGTTCCTCGGCTTCTGCAGCGATGTGCTTCCCGAGGGGAAGCAGATGGTCTTAGGGTTTAGGTTCTTGGTTTACATTTGGGGTTTAGGATTTAGTCTTTTAGAGTTTAGGTGTAGGGCCTGATCTAGGGGCCTCAATTTAGGTTAGTGTAGGGTTTATATAGGGACTTAAGTCAATCAGTAGCAGAACAGGGCGCTGGGGCTTTATAGTATAACAGTTTTTGTTATCAGGAACCTCAGGGGTGGTATTCCATAGTCTTACCGCTTTTTTCATGAAATTATTCCGACCCCTACATTAGGGTTGAGGGTCAGTTGTGGTGGCGTCTGTTCTGAGCCAGCCTGGATGGAGGACTATCAAGATCAAGCAGCGTAGCCACGAGGAATGTCATAGTAAGCTGATGACTCTGCAAAATAGTTCTTCTTATACTGATGGCGACGCTGACGACGATGATGATGGTGTTGTCGATGGTGCTGGCGCTGATGACGATGGTGTTGTGATGGCGACTGGAAATGTGATGAACAAATCAGCGAGGTTTGTGATGACTGGATGGATCATAACATGTTTTAGGGGACACTGAACTCATCTGAAACACTAAACCCTATATGTATTCCTGTCAAGGACCATGCCTGAACATGATGCTTTGTTGCAGTGTTGCTGTACGTGGTACAGTTGTCAACTCCCTCTCTGCGTTTTGTCTCTGTGTGTGTGGTTTAAAACTAAAGGTGCTGTTTGCTTCGCGATTTAGCCTTGCAGGTTTTGCGAATTTCCCTAAACCCTACCTTCCAGAATGTCAGCCTGAAGCTCTAAGCCGCAACTCTGATTCCAAAACCCCTGTAGGTGAAGAGAGTTACAGGTAGGGTTACTTGAGTCACTACGACAGGCCTTGCTGATGGAGATGTGGCTGCTTGGCGCAGTCAAAACTGTTTTAGCTTAAGCCCTAAACCGGCCTAAACCCTGAACCCTAAACTGCGTAATTTTTATAACTCGGAGGTAGAGTTTCAGGGCCTCGAACGTTTCTAGCAATATTTCTGAGGGTTCAGGGTTGCGGGTTGTTTAGGGTTTGCAGGTTTGCATATCTCTGAAAAAGGCGCGCAACTTTGGCTTCAGCGCCAAACGCAACTTCCGGGCTTGAGGCTTCAGAAGCTTTCAGCCTTATAGTCCAAAAAGTTTAGGGTTTATTAAACCCTTAAACTTTAAGGGTCCGGGTTCAGGGGTTTAGGGTTCAGGGTTTAGGGTTTACGGTTTACGGGGTTTGGGGTTTGGGCTTTAAGGCTTTGGGCCAACCCCCCAACCCAAGACCCGAAACCCCAAGCCCTCAGCCCTAAATCCTCAATTCCTAGGCGTCGGAGAGACTTTTGGGCCTGCGCTTCAAGCGTGGCTGTTCTTTGATGGCTTCTAATCAAGAGCTCAGCAAGTTGTTGCGACCGCCCTAGCTGAAGGGTAATTATGCCGTAAGTCCCAAAAGCTAAGTGTAGATTCTCCGCGACTCAGAAGCCTGAAGCCACGTAAACAAACCGAGACATCCAGGCCTTCCTCGCCCCTGAGAAAGGTATTCGCCAAGTGTTCTCCTCTGGGAGCTAATTCTGGTACTTTCCGAAGCTTAAGACCAAAGCTCCAGGCCTCACCATGGACCATATTGCCCTAAGCCCTAATCCTTTGACAGAGGTCAATGTTGTCCGGCGTCGCGAAGTCTCAGAAGGTGCATGATGCAAACAACATGTTCTTTCTTGCGATACTAGTACTTTTGTTGTGAATATTCTTGTTGTTCTTCCTATGATTATTATAGTCATTGTTTGAGATTCCTTTTTATGGGGCAGCTGGTTCTCCAAAAGTATACATTGGCCGCTGGACCGGCATAGTGGGGTAGGCATACAGAGTTTCAACAGCAATCCGGACGCCGGCACCAACTCAAGCAGTTCCGAGGCAAGACCGACATGCAAAAGCAAATTCAGCAAGAATGCCATGGGTGCTGTTGTGGGCTACTACTGGTATTATGTTGAAGTTTTCTGAAGCATGTCAGATATAATGTGGGTCCTTAATCCAGGCCCCGCCCCACAGCATGTTCAGTTCGAGTACCGAGCTTGGCATATCATCATTGCCACCAGACTCACCCCAAACGATCAAAGCTGAAGGCTCTGGTCGTGATGGAAGTCTTGCTTTGTGTGTGCGTGGAACCCACTATGAAAACCTAAATGCCGAATCTTGATGTAACCAGTGGCCTAGGCAATCAGAAGCAACATTCCCGAGATCTTCGGTAGAGCCAAAGCACTATGATCCTAAGCCCTCCAACCTACTTGGAGGATCCTGGGACTTGGTAATTAGTAAGGTTGTAAACACCCTTACTGGGGTTAAAAGTTATTAAAGATGCAGTGACCTTATTTATGACCTAGTTACACAGTCCCGTGATCCGTTAAGTAAACCCCGAGTTGAATTCAGCATACACCCCCCCCCAAAAAAAAAAAA
>CAJNJA010016021.1:0-11520 GCA_905231915.1 Symbiodinium necroappetens | reverse complement strand
CATATGCATGTATGTATGAACGTTTGTATGTATGTGTGTATGTGTATGTGTATGTCTATGTCTATGTCTATGTATATGTGTATGTGTATGTGTATGTGTATGTGTATGTGTATGTGTATGTGTGTGTGTATGTATGTATGTATGTATGTATGTTTGTATGTATGTATGTATGTATGTATGTATGTATGTATGTATGTATGTTTTTTGTTTTTTATGTATGTATTTAGGTATTTATGTCTGTCTGTCTGTCTGTCTGTCTGTATGTATGTATGTATGTATGTATGGTGCGTATGTGTATGTTTACGTGTATGTGTAGGTGTATGTAGGTTACCGGTGCATGCGCACATGCTTTCCACACAGAACAGATATGCTTACATGCATACTCACAACCCTGCCTAGTTCTTCGCCGTCCACTGCCGGCTGGTGCCAGTATGCCAGGCCAGACAGGCGACCGGCTTGGGTGACCTCAGGAGAACTGTCAGCAAAGGGTCAGCGTACTAAGTTACTAGGGAATCACAAGCTTTATGTCAGTATGTCCCTCATTTTGAGGACTTTTGAAAGGAACTCGCGAGCATGAAGCCGTCGACCGGGTTCGATTTTCGCAGACGGCTCTTGAACGTTCGTCAAGGGAGGGGTTTTCTTTTGGGAGTTTAGGGGCTCCGGGGTTAGGGTTCAAGGCTTAGGGCAGAGTCCCTGGATCCCAGAACATTAAGCACACGGACAGTTCCCTGTCCGTACCCTGAACCCCAAACCCTGAAGCTGTGAGGGGAGCGCTGGAGGTCGACTAAAGCGGAGCCTTTTCTCTTGCATAATAAGGGTTTCAGCTTTAGGGGAACCTAAATTCTACCAGCAGCTTAAACGGTTTACAAAGCTAGGGGTTTGGAGTTGAAGGTTCCAGGTCGCAAACTCAGGACCTAGCAAGACTCCCCTAGAATAGAGGCAAGACTCCGTTGAAGCGAGAGTATCGAGAAACACACCTGCACTTATTATTCAGGAGTATAGGACCAGCACAGGAACATGATTACACACTATACTTGCTGCGTAGATCAAAGTTTCAGGCCCTGTACACTGCAACGGTATGCAACTACCATCGAGAAACTCTTGAAGTCTTGTCAACCAGTCGAGCTACCCGGTCTGGGAGTTGGAGGGTCGAGCACAGAACATGCAGCACTGCAATCCACATTTCCATCCCTTTGAGGCATTAGGGCTTCGAACAGCCGTGAGTTTAGTTCAGGCATAAACGGTGAGGAGTCATGAAATCTGGGCTTGAATCAACTCCTGACAGCCTCGAAACTAAGCTGCGCTGCGGCTGGCTTCATCAGACTCGCTACATGCCTGAAACCCAAACCAGCGCAACACGGCCAACTGGACCGATGACCTTATCACCCAGTCCCGGGCCGTTAGGACGCCCCTTGCGGCAAGCAACTGCCCGGCCATCGACCTTTCAAGGCTCAGGGCATCAGGGCCTTAGGGGATTCAGAGGCTCAGGAACTTACATGCCCGGTGACCTGCTGCTTCTGCTGGCTGCGGCATGCTGCGGCAAAGAGGTTCGGGGCCCAGGGTGTAGTGACTTGAATTCTTGCGCTGGTACGCGGGAAAACGCTTACGTCAAACAGCTGCCACATTGTCTCCTTAGAATCTCGGTCCTACAAGCCTCACCTTTCCACCAAAGCCCATCCGTTACCATCACAACTTCTCAACACCCACGGAAGCATCCCCGCACGAAAAGGGTTTATCACAAGTCCGCCTTCTTCGAAGCTTACGGGTTTCGGGTCTAGGCCAAGGGCCCCTAATAAGGGTCTTGAGCCCGCAAAGATCGAACAACACGTAAATCTGACATCCCAAGCATAAACCCTCAATCCTAAATCCGAAACCGCCCCCCACCCTATGATAAGGCCCGATCCCTAGAATCTCTTGAAAGCTGGCCTGGTCAAGTCAATCGTCAAGGCAGCCTACGGTTTACGGCTTGGGGTCTACGAACTGGGTTTAGGGCTCTGGGGGTTTGGACCTGGGTTGTTGGGTTTGGGATTCAGGGTTCAGGGACTGCCGGGGTTTGGGGGGTTTGTTTCGCTTAGAGGGTTACATTCGAACTTCGAAGGCACCGGATTCATCTTGAAAGTTTGAGGAGCGGGTGGAGGAGTCTCATGGCGATGTTCAGAGATGAAGGACATTTCGTGCCCGTGGTCGCTTCGCTACTGCAGAAGCAGGCTGGTAGCCTTGGAACTTTGGGATACCTGAGCAGACCTGCTTCATGAGATACCTTTCGGCTAGCAATCTGGCAGTGGCACGCCAGTGAATCGCCGCAAAACCGACAGGAACAATCGGGAAGATTGTGACTTCTCCAACCGGGACAGTGGGATTAACCATGTCAGACCCCGCCGTGAAGCCACAGAGGTGGGGTTGGCGGTGCGGCGCACTTGGCGATGAAGTCAAGCTTAAGGCTTTGGCACTTCCAAGTTAGTTTGAGAAACAATCACTTAGACCACCAGGCCTCAAAAACCTGACCGCGCCAAACTATCTTCAAATTCCACCGAAACCTGCGATCCTACATTGGAGTGGTGTGGCATATCGGGCTCTACGGCTTAGGGTGCAGGGCGACATTCATCTCGAGAGCTAGACTGAAAACCACATCCACTGGCATCGGAGCCGAAACTTGACATCCGAACAGCTTTAGAAACATCCCCCCCCCACCCCAAACCTATTGATCCCACCTCCACGTCCGACAGGAGCTGGAGGTCAGCCAACGCGGCCTCGCGCAGGTCTTTCCAAACACCCTGAACCTCTGAAGCTTGAGGTCTGTGATTGAGGTTTCGGAGGGAGGATGCACAGCCTGAGCCCAAACCCCAAAGCCCGAAGCATCAACAGCCCAAATCGGATCCTGAATGAAGCCCACATCGGCATCTCGAAAACCCTCCAGGCTCTGAGCCCTCAGTCCTACGCCCTTGCACATGCACCATGGCCACCCGAAACCCCCAGCCATAAACCCCAAACTTCCATTCCCAACTCCTGAACCCTAAACCCTATAAACCCTGAACGCTTAACCCCATAAACTCTGAACCCTTAAACTCTAAACCCCATAAACCCTGAACCCTAGAATCCCCGAAGGGTGCGCCTCGGTCGGGCCATGCCCCAGTGGAAGAAGGGTCTCGTCAACGAACTCCGGGCCGGCGACGGCGGCCACCTTTGGCGCTGTTTCCGGGTTTGTCCGTTGGTTCAAGACTGGGTGTTCAAAAGAGTGCAGGAGTGCTTTGTAGGTTTTTGGGTTTGCGGATTTAGGCTTGAGGACCGTTTGGGCAAAGGGGACAGGGATTGGGAATCAAGGTAGTTTCAGAGTGCAGCGGTTTGGGTTTGCGGATTCAGGACTTTGGTTCTGGCGCACAGGACTTTGGCTCTTGGCTGTTCGTTAGGTCCCGGTCTCGAGATGTCGGGCTTGAGGAAAGGTCTAGTAGGCTTTAGGGTTTGCGGGTGCACCGGCTTTGCAGAATTTCCCTGGCCTTCGGGTGCAGGGTTTGGGTTTGAAGTGGTTAGGTGTGTCAGCTGCTCACGTTGATCCGTTGAGTTGATCGTGTAGCCTAAGCCCCGAACACCAGAAAACGCCTATGATGGCAAGGTGTTTTCGGTGTGTTTCTTGGACTTTCAGGCTGCGAGCCAGTACGTGTGTTATTGGTGAAGTTGTGTAGTAGAATCATACAGGGTATGAAGGGATATTGTTGCTGGCTTTTGCTACCTCTGTGTTAAAGTCGGAACCGCCCGTGCATTGGAAGAGAGTTGTGGTTTAGGATGGAAGGCACGGAGGAAGAATCTCCAAACCGTCACTACATCCCGCGACTCCCCGGGGCCCAGCCCAGTTTCTTTTCTCAGCTTTGTTGAGCTCGCGGCTTTGATGGACAAGGTGTCCGGAACAAGCCTGGCTTCCCCAACCCTTTTCAAGGATCCTTCAACAAAGGGATCCTGCCAGTCATTTTATTAGTAAAGTCCCTTACATGGTCCTGCTCTGTCGGCAAAAGGACTTGTAGTTCTACCGCTCTTTAAACTCCAAAGACTCCAGTGCTCCAGAGCCGGACATCGAGATACATCGAGTAGACTCAATTCAACCACAACTTGCAAGTCTCAAAGTCTGCAAAGACAATTTAAGGATCACCGGGTCCGGAGGCCTCAAATAAATACTAAACCAGTCGCGAAGCCCTGCAGACCTATAGTCTCGAACACCCAAACCCTACTGAACGACTTCGTAGCAAAGAACAGTGTTTGCCCTGGACGTTGCGCCTGCCGCCCGAGGAAAGCAACTCCTGACAAGGGCTCAGAGAGACGGAACGATAATCTAAGTGCCCAAAATTTACCAATACTCTTTGGGGTTCCTTATTATGATATAAGATACCCCAAAACCCCGTTTCAATTATTAAGGCCCCTATACGTACCTGCATTCCAAGCTATATTGGTCACCTTTTCTGTTGAGACGCAGAGCCTTAAACTCGAAGATGAGCAGCTTGGCTTTGGTGTCTGGCGTTCAGGGTTTAGGGCTTGGGGAGTTGGCCGTCCGGGTTTAGGGTTTTTGGAATTCACCATCCGAGCTTTGTTTTGTATAGTCTAGCAAAATAGGAACTAGAACGGGGGTATGACTGTGTTGCCATTAATGATGACTAATGTTTCAGCAGACCGCCAGACCCCCATGTTTCCTTGTGAACCTGAGCTCCAAAACTCCACACAACCCTAAACCCTAAACCCTGAAACTGGAAAACCCGAGAGGCAGGCCTGGGCGTGGCACATGACCTCCAAGTAGTCGAGCGCAAGAGGCCTGGCGGTTCGGGCTTGGGTGGTTGAGGGTCCCCCACACTTTCCCGGCCCGCCGCTGCTTTGGTTTAGGGTGTAGGGTTCAGCCGGAGAACGAAGACAGCTGAAGTCGTTAACTTCCTCAGTCCCCTCAACCCTGAAGCTGCATCTCTGAAGGCCATAGATTTTCAAAAACGGCTTCTGAAAATACGGGCTACAAACTTTTCCTAGCACCTTGCTGAAGAAGCCTTGCAGCAGGTGCCAATTTCAACAGCACAGTATCATTCATAGGGTGTTTTGCTAACTTAATCGGCAGGGAAAGCTCAAAAACCAAGCAGAAGCCCTAAACCCACATCCCAACAAACATGCTCCCTGAAATCCCACCCCTGAGTTTCAGGCGCTTTCCCTCAAGACGCCCCAAGACAAGACCTGTCAGCGCTGCCCCGAGGGATCCGGCCGACAGAGGAGCAAATCCGCGCCGGCGCAGTCGAGAAACTTGGGATCCCGGCTGCTCACCTTAAAACAAGGAGGGCTTTGGGTGTTGGGTGTAGAGTTGTTTGTCTTTTTTTTGGCAGGAGTCTGCAAGGTTTTCGGTAGGGTTCCAATGAGGGTTTGAGGGTGTGGGGGTTTTGCAGGGAGGGCTGGCTCTATGCGAACGTCTAAGGCTTCGGGGGAAAGAGCGCTGGACCGTTTAGGCATTTTTAGGGACTGTGAGGGTTTGGGGGTAGGGTCGTCTTAGGGGCGGGCGAGGGAACTTGTTTCGGGGCTCATAGGGTTTGGAGTCTCGAGGTTAAACGCTTATAACTTTTAGGGGAGAGGGCATTATGGAACCTGCTCCTTTGGGCTGCGGATGGAAGGACGTTTGAGTATATCTGTACTGCTGACCAGCCCCACAACGACTGCCGAAACGTGCAAGATTATCACGAGTGTGATGCGAACAAACACAGGGTGGTTGGAATGAAGGAATGTGTGAACGAATGAACGAACGGAGAACTAAACACAACACTAGTAACTTTCAGAAATCGGTAAAAAGCCAGCCGGCAAAACATGCGCACATGCGTGTGCGCATTTTAAGTACACATGCCTCTACACATGTATGCCTGGATGTATATGTAGGAGGCCTTATCAATTGCAATAGGGTTTCCGGCACATTGAAGCCTAATTGTTTTGGGGACTATAAGAGAAGAATATTACAAGATTATTCCGACCCCTAGGCGAAGATGCCAAATCAGCCCCAGGCCTCGAGGGAGCTACTTGGGCAGGCTTTGAGCACCTGCACGGCTGCATCCTCGGGCCTGGGCTGGGGATCCATTTCTACCTAAGCCCTAAGCCCTAAACCCTATAAGCCCTAAACATAAAGCCCTTAGGCTTCAAGGTTTGGGGTTTCTGATTTTCCAAGCCTTATGCAGTATACCCTGAGACCGAGGGTTTAAAGAGTCAAACGAAACATTCCTGGAAGGGAGGGGGAGTGCTCTACCTGTGGCCTTTCGGCTCTCAATCGTCCGGGGTCTTCCAAAACCAAGCCCAGAGCTACTCAGAGTTTACTGCGTGCAGCCTCCCTGTTGAGGGAATGCAGAGAAGGAAATATGAAGCAGGGCGCAGGTAGATTTCGGCGCGAATGCCAATTTGAGAACTGGCCGCCTGATAACTCAGAATCCACTTCTCCGACCACCTAGATTCTCTAAGGTTCGATGACCGAAGACTGCCATCCTCATCTCGAAGACCTCCCGGCGCGCTTGAAGGTTCAATGTCACAATCTCTACACCTTTCCCAGACCAACGAAAAAGGGTTCTATCTGAAGCCCATATAATGGTCGTAAGATGGCTTTTTCTTGCAGAGCTCAATCTTTTGACTCCTTTGAGGGCTCTGGGTTCCTTTTACACCGAGGCAGCAAAGTCGCGTCCTGGGCGCACCAAAGAAGCCTTGATCACATCAGAGAGAATTTGCGGCTAAGGTTCAGGGTTTAGGCGGGATTTGTGATGGCCACCCCCAAACGACATTTCCAGCGGCAGGATCTACAATGTGTATGACCGTGCCAAACAGCAGCGGTCGTTCTTGTGTAGACATGGTCTGAAGAAGAAGGCTTGCAACTCAATTCTTCTGCAATGCATGCAAACCGTTTCCTCCAGTCTCAAGATTCGACGGATCATGATTCTGGGCTTGTAGGATTTCGGTGCTTTGTGTTGCAGCTCTCAGAGTGGCTGGGCAGAAGACTGCCTGCGCAGTAAAAAAGACTTCGTTTTGGCGTAGGTCTTCTGAATCAACCTTCCGGTCTCAGTCGAGATTACGTCGAGTTACTACATGGGTTATGTGGAGTTGTATTTGGCACGGAGGCTGCTGATTTCGTTCTGCTTAGTGTACATCAAGGTCATCCACAATGACATGCATAGTTCAGAGTTCATGTTGAAGAGTGAACACAGACTACGCCAAGCTGATGTACACGAGTCCAACACATTCCTGACGCTTCCTTGTCTGATCTAAACAGAGGCGAACTATGGAGTGTATTGGTTTTGGAGGCAAAGGAGCTACCATTCATCTGTCCAGCCCCTCGCAAGACCTGTCTCAGAGCACCGGTTGAAAAACTGGACCAACAAAACGAAAGCCGTCGTGCATCGAGCGCGGTTTTAACTTTAACCTGTCTAGCAGCCGTAGATTGAGAAGGCTTGCAGCAGCTACACCAACCCTGGTTTACGAAGCTTTTGCACGCATCCCGCTGGCGGCGGCCGACTCCAAGTATCGGAGAAGCCATGCCATACACACTTAAATTTCTACGCCCTCGAATCAGGCTTTCGATTCTTGTATAGCGATTACGATCGCGACACATCGCAAGCAGCTTTGTGAACCGCGGGCTTGGCATCAGTCGAAACTGACAAATCCACTTTGTCCATTTGCATGCTCGGGGTAGGCATGCTTCTTTCCCTGTCCCCAAATCGCAGTCGTGTGGCTGTAGTTGGCTAAACCTCTGCGATCGAAAACCATCTCCAGTCCTTGCTCTCGGACCTCGGGGCACTCGCAAAACTGCAGCTGGCTTGGGTTTCGTTTTGGGTTCCAGGGTTTTAAGATGTTGGTTAAGCTTGACAAGGTTTACGCACAGGGCTCCAGGATTGCGGCGGAATCTTCCGTACCTCAGCCCTCGCCTCACCCGGGTTGTTCACGGAGCTTACGAAACTGGAGATAATTTCACATAAAACCCAACAGACTGCTACTAAAGTATGCTAACAACACAAAACGCACAAAGCAAGGCTGCTGCAACCGGTGTACCACGAAGCCTCTCAGGCAAACAGTCAAACACAAATCCACAAGTGCCAAACTCATGAAACCTTAGTTAAGCCGAAACATTGTCACCTAACCATGGAATTCAGATATAAATAGCTCTGCAAAGGGTGGTTTAGGGTTTTGGACGTTTGCGGACCCTTGGAACCCACGCTCAGATGTCTGATGGCCCAAAATCCCCTTAACCCTGCCCTCAATGCGAAACCCTAACCCCTGCAGCACCTGTTCAACCCGAGCTCTGACTGCCAACTCAGGCTCCGACTGCCTCCAGCGCCAGGTCACGAAGGTGGGGAAGGGCCTCTTGAGCCTGAGCCCAGCAGGTAAAAAAGGGTTTAGGGCCCCTTTACAGGGACCGCTTTCGAGCTTATGCCAGGGTCCGCTTTCTCAAAGGGCTGTCTTTTCGGAACCCTTTCAAGCCTGAGTTCAGCTTGCTTTTTCAAGGTGGTCGGACTTGGCCTAGGGGTTCAACTTTTGGGGCTTTAGGGTTCAGAGTCTGTCGGAGTACTAGGCTTTTCAGAGTTTTTAGAATTTCTGAGAGAAAGAGGCGCTTTTTCTTTGGGCATGCAGAGGAGTGATCATCAGTGATCGTAGGCTTCGGAGAGCGCATCACACTGATTGTGGCCACCCATTCGAAGTTATAATCTTAGAAGTACCTAGCGTTTCAGGATCTACGGATAAGTGTCTGGGCGGACTTCATCTTCGTATGCTTCCTCGGAATCCACACCCCAAACTCGACAGCATCGAGAAAGCAAAGGCTCAAGTGCTCACCACTGAACTAAGCCGTAAACCCCAATCAACAACACCTGCGAGCAACCCCCAAAGAGCCTCATGGCAAATTCGAGGTCGCTTCAAGCCCGTCAAACCCTAATCGCCCTAAGCCGTAAATCCTAAAGCCACAAATGCACTGCAACTTCAACTTCTGGGGCTCGGACCCAAGCGCGTGCCCCAAGCTGTGATGCAGCGATGCTGAGCAGTGGCACAGGGCCACCTATAGACGCATCCAAGATCGAATATGCAGCATGTGATTGTGCGGCTTGAAATGTGAAGTTCAAGTCGGATCTAGGATTTGTGTTATTCTGCCTGCTGGCCTACGGCCTACAATCTTTCGGTCTTCGGACTGCTGCTGTCAGGAACGAATGCTTCTTGGGAAAATGCTTCTGTAGGTCCTTGTCTGGTGTCGGGTCTCGGTCTCATGAACGAGAAGCAAGGTCTGCATCACACCCGTCACCACCACTGTCCGTATCCCCTCCTCGTCCTCTTCCTCCTCTTCCCTCCTCCTTCATCATAGTCATCACCATGTTGTTGCGCTTCTTGTGCTGCCGATCTGGCTGTTTGTGTGATGGTCCTGGCGATGACGGTTATGATGATGGTGATGGTGAGCTTGTTCTTCTCTCGGCGCAGAGGAGGTCTGCGATGCGTGTATGATGATGGTGATGATGATGATGATGATGATGATGGCGGCGGTGATGACGAGGGTGACTACACGTGTTGCTTTCACAGTCGTCACCACGGGCGCCGTCTTCACCATCGTCTGGGGTAGTCAGCAAATAGGCAAAAGCAACTGCAACTCAGGCCTTTGTGGACGTTGTGTTGAGCCATCGAGATCGGCCACTGTATAAGACCGCAACCTGAATTAATCCTGCTGACTTTGGCACCGCCTTGTCCCTGACTTATGGTGCTGAAGTCCTAAACTCAAAAGCCTGGAAGAAAACAACCCACACAGCATGAGCCTTCACATCCCAAATCCCATGAAACCCAGACAACCCAGGACCATCATCAATCCTGACAGGCGATTTCGACACCTGTCCCAGCCAGGGCACAGTTCAGCTCCAGAACTCGCGGCCGCCGGCCGCCTGGGGCAGAGGCCAGAAAGCGCCTGGGCGAAAGACCATAGAGGCGTCTTTCGGGGTTTCGAGGGAAAAAGCCTTCCTGGGTTTTCGAGTTTCAGGTAGAGGTCTGAGGCTCGCAGTGCTGCACCAAAATTGCGACAATGTCAAACTGTTACAACTATAGTGCTCATCGTTTGGAAAGCTGCTGCGGTTTAAAAAAATTCAAGTCTCGACTCCAAGCCCCGAGCCATAGGTCCCAGAAATCCTAAAAGCCCGCCCCTCAAACCCAAAGTCTGATCTTCAGAGCCCACCTCCCAACTCGGAGCAGAGCCTGAACACCAAACTCTGGGCTACTGCGATCTTTCGCACTTCCGGCGAGAGGCGCCATGGCTTCCTGGTAGGGCCTCACAGCCATTTCCCGGAAGGAATGGAAGTAGGAGGGAAGCCGCGGCACCACCTGAGAAAGCTGCAGGGTTTTCGGATTCAAACTAGCTTAGTACAGCTGCTTCGGTTGTTTCAAGGAGACCTCACGGTGAGGGTCTTCTTTGGCCTTCGTGCTCGGAGTTTATGCCCTGGCATTAGTGAAGTCTTGCGGCTGGTGCTCCGTGAGATCTCGAGATTTACAGTCAGGGTCTTCTAGGTTGAGGGCTTCTTCGACTTCTGAGTGTTTAGGGTCTACGGCTGCCGAAGCCTGAAAAGAAAGGAGAAACCGCTTGAATCCTCTCTTCCTTTAGAGAAAAACCCTCGCAGAACTCCAGCACAACTTCAGCACAACCAAAAGCACGCGATGAGGCACCGCCCTTTCGCCCAAAGGTGGCGTCGGCCATCGAACGGTGCCCTCGAAGATGCCATGCCTCGGTCGAAGACACGGAGGGGCTGGGGGCGGAGAAAGTCTACGAAGCCAGTGCGGAGGGAGAGAAAGGTTCGGTTCGGAGCAGCTTGGATTCGATCGAATGCGCAAGACAGGCTTGCCTCGCTTGACAGCGGGTACTGCAGATTCCGGCAGGAGGATACTTACTGTCTGTGTCCCCACCATCGAGCCCTTCCCCCAAGACCACCACTTACTAACCGAGTGAAGCATGTGTGCTTGCGAGCTGTGTGCGTAAGCATGTGAACAGGGACACATCTACGTGTAGCTACAGACACACAGCAAGAAAAGAGGTAAATCTAATTAGTCATCCAAAGCACAGCATTTCGACTCACAGGAAAAAGCACAGACGCAACCACGACGAACGCTTGCGGACATATTGTTACCTGAGAAATAATCCTTTGGCGCGCTTGCCGGGACCGGATTTCAATGAAGAAAAAACTCCGAACAGAGTCTTGAAATCGAAAAACCGGGGCTCCAGGTATGGAACTGAGGATGGAGGGTTTGGGTCTAACCCGGCCCTGAGGCCCTGCATTCCTCTACCCCATTTGTGTGCCCAGGTTGCGGTTTTTGGCAAGCGGTCCCAATGCCAACGGTTTTTTTTTGAGGGTTTGGCCGAACCTTCGGTTGAGTTTGAGCTATTGGGGAAGGACCACCTGCAGGGTCTTCATTTGCAGCAAGCTATTGGGGAAATGCCATTCGTGGGCTCTTTCTTGCAGCAAGCTATTGGGGAAATCCCATTTGTAATCCCATTTGTGAGGTCTTTTTCTGCAGCAAGCT
>CAJNJA010016020.1:0-34897 GCA_905231915.1 Symbiodinium necroappetens | reverse complement strand
AACTACTTAGGGTCCTATGGGTAAAGCTTTGCGACGCACTGAAGTCTTAGGATATGGGGCCATAGGACCTAGAACTTCAAGGCTCTGCAGGCTTACTGGCTTCGAGCCCTACCATAGGTTTAGGGTTTAGGGTNNATATAGGGCCTTAGGGGCTCTAGTAATTTATATAGTAGGTAACTGGGGGGGTTAGGGTTATGTCATCAGAGCTGAGGACCGTCTAAAGCCACAAAACCGCTCACAAATCATTGAGGCCTCATCCCCCGAAGCCTGAAGACCTACAAATACCGATACTACTTGCCAAAGCCTCAACGGGTTTAGGGGTTAGGGTTTCAGGGCTTTGATAGGGGTCCTCATATCTAACAACACCGAAGCCTGAAATCAAGCTCGCTTCCTCACCAACCGAACATAACCGAAGGGCTAAACCCTTCGGATGATGAGGGTCGCACGCAACATACCCTTAACCCTACACCCTAAACCTGTACACCTCTGCCTCTTGTAAGTTTGCTCCTACGGTTGATGGTATAAATCCTGCATTATCCATAGTAAGGAATATACCATAAATCCCATAGTTTAGGGTCCTTAAGATAATGCAGGATTTCTATCATCAACAGTAGACCCTAACCCCTTGGCCCCACCTATAGTCTCCATTGTAGTTCCTTTTTGGGGATACCTTACAAAATCATTAAGATATAATTGGCTAAACCACAAAAGGAACTACAATGGAGACTACAGGTAACCCCTGAGTTCGCCTGGGGAGATGCAGATCAAGCCGACCACCGCCCCAATCGCAGCGCCCACGCTGGAGGCCTTTCCTTTCACCATCCTCGCAGGGGCACTACGCTTTGGGCTGTTGGGCTTACCCTAAGGGTCCAAAGGATCTAATAGTCATATACTTGGGTTACGGATAGTAGTTTTGTAGGTTAGTATTCAGAAGAGTATATGATTATCAGGTACTTGGACCCTTAGGGTTACCTGTGACCCCAAAACCCTACAAAATAAGAGGTTATGACCCCTTAATTAGAAGGTAGAACCCTTAAAACGGTAGGTTTTTGGATCCCCAGGTGGGTTCAAATGGTTCAGGGTCTGTAGGGTTTAGGGTACCTTGAGAGCCTACGACCGTTCAATTATGCACGATACCTTACAATACGAGGAGCCGAATGTGTCGGATCCAGAAAAGTCTTTAATTAAGGGTTCTTCTTGGGTAGCCCAGAGAACCCTTTGCCTATGAATTCAGGAATATACCGCATTAATTAGGGGGAAACTATTCTTGATCACGATCGATGCCTTAATTTAGGTGTGTTGGTCTCCACGTGTCGGGGTTGCCTAGAGCGTCATGCTGCTCATTTTTGTATGGTCAGTATCTTTTTATTGTAGAACAGGACCACTACACCTCTAAGAGAATCTATATGAAGATCCCTGATCTAATCCTGCCCCCTCGAGCAATAAACCGGCCCCTTGTTCGGGAAGCTGGGGTTGGGATCGCCATTGCATTCCTGTAGAACCCTAAGGGTCCATGTACCCAAATGGTATATACTTTGGCCTTAAACTAGTCCCTGTATATGTAGGTGCTTTGGAGCCAATGTAGATACCATATGAGTACATGGACCCTTAGGGGTTGCATTCCTGTAGAAGGGAGGCTTTCTTTAAACATTGGGGGCTAGATGAGGACGTTGCCAGCAATGGGCACCTTGAGTTGTGTTGGCCGCAGCCCAATACACACCGTCAACCCTGAGCTATGATTGCCTAGAGTCTAGAGCATTCCATAAGCCCAATAGTCTAAGCCCCTAAACCCTAAACCCTAAAAAACCTAAGCCCTACGTACCCCCTGACTAGGTCTTCCCTAAACCCTAAGCCCTACACCCTGTCGAATTCCTCAGAAGGCTTCCGAAGCTTCAGCCTATCCCATGCTTAATAACATCCAAAGAAGGCCGCTTCGGGTGTAGGACTTTGGGTTTGGGGCTTTAGGGTTTAGGTTTAGGGGTTTAGGGTTAAGGACTTTGGGTTCAAGGTTCACGGTCTCCTTCAACCCTAAGATCTAAACCCTTACAGTTGTAGATGCCGTCAAGGTATCAAATACCTTCGAGGACTACAAGCTACTAGATTTACAAGATGGGGGGGTTCTACTTTCTGTATCCTGCCGTGGCGGAATGTGTGGATAGCCCCGAGACCTAAAACCTTGTCAGACAGGTCCGTGAATGGTGAGATTAAACTTGTTGGGGGTTTCAAAGGATTTTCGCAGACTTATGACCCCTCCACAGAGTGGCCCGGAGTGGCATCAAGTGTGTTTTACGTATTCGCGCCTTTCCAAGATACCATACAACGATGTTTTTGGAACATGCATAGCTCGACTGGGGCTTCAAGGGTTTTGCTGCGTTCTGTGCCCAATGAAACCAGGGGAGCCACCTTACTAGTTATATTGGGGTTTAGAGTTTGGGGTTTATAAGGCTTTAGACTTACTTAAACCCCAAACCCTAAACATTCCACAGGATGCCGGCGGGACCTCTCCATGACGATCCAGCTCAGCATCGAGGATGCAGCGGCTGTGAGGGTGGCAGTCACCTTGCCCGGAAAGTTTTCCTCTGCAGACCCCTGGTTCATAGACACTACCCATAGGCCCCTAAGTAGCTCCCTTTCTATGGTTTATATTTAGAATCCTATAAGGTAATCCCAAAAAGGATCTACTTAGGGGCCTGTGGGTAGCTTGATGTTGGGGACCTTTATAGCAAATCCTGGCCTGAAGGCGCGTTCTTCTTAAGATGTCTGCGTAGTATACAGGTCCACCTGAGCCCCAAACCCTGTAGGTCCCTGTGAGAAGAATCCACGGTGCGGACCACAGCCGTCAATGTTGGGACCTTCAGATATTTAGAAAATGGGGCTTAGGTTATGTTCTCTTACAAAGCTCGAAAAGTGAAAATCAGACAAGATCCTATATAATATTCATCTAAGCTTATAGGTATAAAGCCCTGAGCCCTGAACGCTCAACCCCAAAACGTCCCAGAAGCCCGGTCCCACATCCCCTGAATGTGATCCCTACACCGCCGGACGTCTGGGCATTCTTCCTGTGCAGCCAGGCTTGAACAAGGGCTTTCAGAGGGTCCTTCTGTTGATGATAGAAATCCTGCATTACCTTAAGGACCCTAAACTATGGGAATTATGGTATATTCCTTATTATGGGTAATGCAGGATTTATATCATCAACCGTTTTCACCCATTTTAGATGCTATGGGTTTAGGGGTGCAGGGTTCTAGCGGAGTTTATGGCGCACCGGTGTCCCTAAACCCTGAACGGAAACAAATCACAACGAGCTCTACCGATTCTTGAGCCCTAAAGTGCCTGAACCCTCGAATTTTATCTGGGAGCCTGTGTGCAAGAAGCAGGTTTTGAGGGCTCGATAGGGCCGTTTAAGTTTTTGAAGCTTGCTGTTGCGCAATGGTGCAAGAAGAGTCCCTCACACAAGGAAGTGGCTGGCCGGTTCGGTGGTACATCAAACTAGAGGGGTTTAGGGTTTAGGGTCTAGGTTGTTTTGAGGAGGTTTCGGGTTTAGGGTTTAGGATTTATCAAAAGTGGTAACCCGGACCATAAACGATGATAGTATGAGTATGACTACGTGCAAAACCCAAATGGCCCCCACCTTATTTGTATCCTAAACCCTAAACTCACTAGACCCTAGACCCTAAGCCCTAGACCGTCTAGACCCTAAAGCCACTAGACCCTAAACCCATAAAAAGGCCCTGTCAAGGAGACCCCGAAAGGAACACTTCAAGGAGCCCTTACACCTGAAAGGAACCCTGAAGGGAGCCCTTTTAGGAACACTCAAAGGAACCCCAAACTGGTTCCCTGTTGGGGCTATATTAAAAAATGATATATTTTTAATCCTGATTGGGTTTTCTTATAGCAAAAATGTAAAATTGTAGCCAACAAGGACGCAGTTAACACAAAACTCCAAACCCTAAACCCTAACCCTAAACCCCAGACCCCAAATTAGGGCCTAAACCCTAAGAAGGAGACCTTAACTCCTAACCGCCCCTAAACCCTAAACCCTAAGCCCCTAAACCCCAAACCCCAAACCCCTAAACCCCTAAACCCCTAAACAGGGACCAGCCGCAGCCCTTGGTGCGAGGCCATTCTTGGAGCTCAAAGCCGATCCACCGGCGAAGCCCAGCCAGCCAAACCTTGCAGTGGAGCTGCGAAGGGATCTATAAGGGTTCCTTTGAAGGATCTATAAGGGTTCCTTTAAGGCATCTAGAGGGGTTTGGGGTTTAGGGCTTTAGGGCTTTAGGGCTTTAGGGTGTTAGGGTTTCGGGCTTTTAGGGTTTAAAGGTTTAGGGTTTAGGGCTTTAGGGCTTTAGGGTGTTAGGGCCTCGGGCTTGTAGGGTTTAGGTTTTAGGGTTTTAAGGTCAATAGGGTTTAGGGTTTTAGGGTTGCTGAGAGAGCCCAATACCCCCTTAGTTGAGGAAGGTATCACTAAACGACTAGGGGTTCGGTTTAGCTCAGTGTTGTACTCAACAGCTACGTCTACGTAACTCCCAAGTATGAGTAGAAGAGGAGGTGTATACCCATAGGCTCCTTAGTAGCTCCTTTTTGGGATTACCTATAGGATTCTAAATATGAACCATAAAAGGAACTACTTAGGAGCCTATGGGTATGCAGACAACTCAACCGACGAAGGCCCGGGACAGCAATGGGCACCATACACACACAGGGGTTGGGGTTTAGGGTTTAGGGTTTAGGGTTCCTGCACACTCCAACTGTGGCATGCCTCCCCACTGCCTGTCGACCACACCCCCGAAAGTGACATGCCCCCGAAAACCGCTGTTCAGTGAGAAGCCCCCATGGCCGGGACTACCAGCGATCATGCCAAGTAATGCAGCTCACTGCCCTCGTCTCTTTGCATCTTTATCATGACAATATATATATATATATAGGTATGCATACAGTGCATACACACATGTCTATGCAATAAGGGGCAACTTTGCATCACAAAAACGATGGCGACTACGTATCCTTGGGGCGGTAAAACAGGGCTGATGGGTGGACCGACATTTATTCTCTCGACGCTTTCCAGTGGTTATTTGTTAGGTCTAGAGTTTAAGGTTAAGGGGCTGGGCTGGCTTCGTGCGAATGTATGAGGTCAGCCTATCGAGTTGTTAGAACAGAAGATACAATACGCAACATAATAATGTCATACCCTATATCATGCCATTGCATGTAACATCATACTGTTACTATCAGTCAAACCCAATCCAAAGTTGGACCACTGGAGGCTTGCATGGGGTAAAATGCGGCTCAAGCGCCCCTAGGTGTTGTTCGGGAACCCTCTCAGGGTTTTGGGGCCTGTAAGGGAAACCAAAACTACAAAACCCCAGCAGAATCATGAAGGTTTTCTTGGGAAACCCATTCTAACGGTTTAGGGTTTAGGGAAACCCCATTAGATACCAAATTTCAGGAAGCCTTCTGACCGGGAAGCCACATCAAGGATGCGCCCAGGAGGACGAAGGGCACATTGGCGGGGCCCAGTTCCTGCTGAAAGCGGCGCGACCGCAGAAAAGGCCGAATCTACAGGGTAAAGCCAACCTTGTGAGGATTTATACCGTGTTGCAGAGGGGTTTCATGTGGCTCAACAGTATTATGTAGGGTTTTGTAGGTTGTCTTAAAAGGGTTTTACAAGAGCTTCTTATCGTCGGGGCCCTTATTTCTGAGATGTAAACTCATCCGCATAAGTCTCCAGGCGTTCCGAACCCTCCAAGTGTTGGCTTGAAAACACGACAGAGGATACACTTCCCACTGAAATGACAGATGCTTAGGTGCTTGAAGGCATGGGCTTTGGGTCCGCGGATCAGGAAATTGTTCGAAACCCGACCTGCGTTGTCATGTCAATCTTGCGTGCCTATAGGGCTGTAGGAGTTTAGGCTGTATAAACCTTAAGCCCCTAAACCCTAAACCACACAGCATGTACGAAAACACATTCACACGCATATACATCGAGCTTGAAGCACTGTAAGCGGCACTACAACAATGCATGTGTTTGCATCTTCGTCAGACATCTATCACTGCATCACTATGTCTGTGCAAATCACTGCCATGACTTCTTTTGGACGTAACCGTCTGCAAGAATCTGCCTCACGATGTTGCACTTTCCTTTTTGAAGTTTGGTTTTGGCACACATGCCAGACAACTACGGTGAAGTGCCCAATACAAATACAAATATCGGCTTGATACCTAGTTGATGTTCAATATGGTGCCTAACTACTACTTCAACAGAAAGGGGAAAGTTTCAGATGGGTTTACATAAACCTTAAGCAATAGTTCCACATTATATAGCTGAGTTCTTTGCTATATTAACATGCTGTTAGTTCCCATCTGCATTCCGGCACAAGTAAATGCGAACAAAAAGTGTGATGCACAGGTAGTCTGTACCTGATCAACAATGACGGATATTTCAACAGTCTTTAGTTAACACGTAAATTGAATGCTGCATATCATCCGCACAGAACCACTGTGCAAATACTCTTTAGTTGCTACTTCAAGCCTACTTGTTGAGCATTAAACCTCTACTCCTCTATTCTGTGTAATACTCGTTTGGTGTTTGGATCATGCTCGCTGCATCTTTCCGTTGAAATCCAACAATGGAAGATTTTCGTGCAGCGCTTTGTATCTACATCGTCTTCAGGCTGTGTCTCACAATTACAGGTTTATGCACTAGTTAGTGAAAGCCCATCTAAATACTCGCCGGAAACCTAATTAATGTGCAGTGCCGAGCTCTCTACGTCTATGTAAGTAACATTGGATGAGGCAGAAGAGTATGAAACGTCACACAACTGGATGTATGCTCTAAGAGAAATAGCAATAAGACTCGTATCGCGGAAAAGATAGTGACTAAATGAGACATGGGCGAGGCGAGAAGTATAGGAAAACGTATTTAGTGGCTGAGGCCAGCGCCCGTGCACATGAAGTTCTGAGGACACACACCGGTGGTATAAACACAACAAATAGGTAGGTACATCGGGGGGGAGGTGTGGCATATACATATATATATATATTTACATACTGAAGTTTGTGGTATCGCCAGAGCCAAGGTATCTAACAGAGACTCTGGAATTCCTGAATTCAGGAAAAGCCTCAATCAGGTTACATAAGGGCACCTCGGTAATTTCTAGTATGTACTGTGTGGGTTTAGGGGTTTGTACTGTTTGATTAGTTAATAATTTTGGGAGTGGCAATGTCGAAACCCTGTGCCGCCCCTAGAATCCACAGCTTTTCAAGACCCAAGAAGCTGATAGACTGTCGAGACTCCTAGCAATAACATCATAGAGGTCCAAATCTGAGAATAGGGGCTTGAGGGTATTTTAGATTATGTGCTGATTATTCTGACACCTATACTACTGCTCCACTCTGAAGTACTATCTTCACAAGCCGATCCAACCTGCGATCTGAGGTTTGAGTTTAAGAGCTTACGTTTCTGGGGCATTTATTGGGGTCCAGGGCTTAGGGCTCGGCAGTTTAGCTTCTTGTTGTCTTTGACTTTGCGACGGCCCCTAATCGCACGAATGTGTCCTGGGCAGAATTGCGCCGCGGGCCAACGATGGCGCTGGCCACATAGCCGGAAACACCTGCACAAGTGGAGGTCCAAAGACGCCAACAATCCGAGCGTTTGGACATTGGATGGTTCTGATTTAAAGGCCAAAGTATATACTATTTAGGTACATGGACCCTTAGGGAATCGTTTTAGCTCAAGCTTGTTTCGAAAGTCCAGCACCATCATGGCCAAACCCCAGAACCACCGTCTTGCGGCAGAAGCCTCAAGAAACGTTGAACAGAAGCCAAGTCTGAATGGTTTAGGGTTTAGGGTTGTTTAGGGTTTAGGGTTTAGGGTTCAGGGTTTAGGGTTTAGGGTTTAGGGTTCAGGGTTTAGGGTTTAGGGTTTAGGGTTTAGGCAAAAGTTAAATATGGCTGAAAAGTGCGACTTTGCAGGGGATGTATCAAAGCCTGAGCTACGGCCACCCTGGCCTTCACTTTAAAATGCCTTGACCGACCAAAAACCCTAAATCTTAAGCCTCAGAATGCCCCTGAACCTGACAAGAAGAAGAATGGGAAGATTCGTGAGAATAACAAATAGCAAAGCAACCTCCTCCTCCTCCTCCTCCTACTCCTACTCCTACTCCTACTCCTACTCCTACTACTACTACTACTACTACTACGACGACGAAGTACTACTACTACTACGACGACGACGACGACGACTACTACTACTACTATACTACTACTACGACGACGACGACGACTACTACTACCACCATCTCCCACTCCTACTCCTACTCCTACTCCTACTCCTACTCCTACTCCTACTCCTACTCCTGCTACTACGACGACGACGACGACGAAAACCACTATTCCTTCTCTGTCTCCTGCTGCGACTGCTAGGAATAAACGTGATGACGATAACAAACGTGAGTATGACTGCACTAATCCTGAAAGATGCTCAGGTCGCTGCACCCACTCCCTGCCAGCGCCTAGCGCAGCAAGCGCTACCTGTGTCAGATTCGGTGGCTCAGGTTGCAGCTGTCCTGCGCCGCTTCTTTCTGTGTATGAGTGTGAAGGCGGCACTTCGTATCTCCCTCCGCTACCGAGGACCTGGGCTTGATCGGGGATGATGCATGGACTCTTGGGTCGCACATCCGCCCTGAGAAGTCAAATGTCCTCACTTGCAGCCCACCCTAAAGTCTGCCAACCCGGAGCCTTCTGCGACACCACCGTCGGGCATATCGCGATGGTGTCTTGAACCTAGACACAGACTTGCTGGGTGGTTTGTGAACCAAGCATGCAGGCAGCTCACAAACAGCAAGCTGGATTGCGTGTTTGACTTTACTCAGAGTTTAATTCTGATGTATGCACGCATGTATTTGTGTTGTGGGTGGAAGCATTACCTGTTCATGCTCACGATGCTCATGAATCAATTCTCCGTGTGCGTGTGTGTGCCTGTGCATGAGCTCGTGCACCGTAAAACTGCGGAGACAACGATGACAGTCACGAGGAGTGCGATAGTTGGCGCTGCCGTCATACTCGGTTCTACTACGTATGGGATGCGGTGCGAGCGATTCGCCTGCATGGCAGCGATCGTTCTGAGACTGCTTGCCACACTATGCCCCGGGCAAGGACATGTCGTAGAAGAAGCTTCTTTTGACCGTGAAGAGCAAACCCTTTCAAGAATGGTGTAAAAGCTGAGAGCCAGGCTTTCATGAGTTCCGGGAGAAGGCTGGGTGGGAACGCCTTGGTTTGCCATTTCATGGAGCCAGAGTTCTGGAAGATGCCAGAAGCCGAGCATCCGGCCAAGTAGCCTGCACAGGTCGTAGATCATGCAGTGTCTCTCACACCAAGCTCACAACTTGAGTTCACTGGCCACTGTAGGGCACGTGCCGTCGCTGAAAGCTACAGCTACACGGAATCTGGCGCCTACTCGCCATCCCATCATTCCGAAGGCCTGTGCGATTCCACGGAATGGGTGAATTGGCTGGACTGCTTGGAGTCTCATGAACTGGCTGGCTGTCACCATGTATATCAACAATGTAGGGCATAGGGCATAGGGGACAGAGTTTCACGAGCCGTGGTGAGACCCATGTCTGTGGCAACATGACACGGGGACAAGTGCCTTGCTGAAAGAGAAGACGTTGACCACGTGGTCTCCGCTGATGCAGCTGTGGGAGGGGTGGCCGTCCTGGCAAAGGTGGGGTCATCTTACATCTACTAATGACCATCGTTCTGTCTGGAGGGGCTTGGCTCACTGGTGGGCATCCATCTACGGCCTGTTATAGGCTGCTGTCATTGATATTCCCGATTCTGCTCTTCACCGCGTTGGGCCTGTCCCATTGATACCCGCAGGGTTTTCTCTTCAGTCCGCTTAACTGGCTCAACTTTCACAAGCCTTGCCCACCTACGAGGCTGTAGGCGGAGACACATCCCTGAAAGCGATGACAAAGCTTGAAGCACTTCGGCACTCCTCTTCGTACGTGAAATGCTCGTAGGTGTTGTCCATAACCAGCCAAGCACCATGCTTTTTGCACAGAGCAGACAACCGATCGAGCCTTCAGCATCGCTTGGCAACATTACTTCAAGGTTGGCTTGTTTGCACATATATCCACGCAAACAAGATAGGGGTTTCCCCGTACTTCTGCTTCTCTGCTCTTCAATATCATGTGCCCTCAAACCGGAAAACCTCGTACAACAGTGCCCTAGAGCCAGATAAAACTCAGCCCCGCTCTGCAGCCATTACACAGACACCTTGAACTCTCCTACTCCCCGAACCCCAGAGAAAGGAAAACAGCGGGCTACCGGGCATCGCTTTCGGCAGGATCATGCCGGTTGGATTGCCAGGGTTGACCTCTGCGGCCACGGAGACACGCAGTTTACACTGCCGAGTCGGCTCCAGGATTCGTCGCGCGCCCGTCATTGCAAAGCAGACAACCCCACACAGCTTCTCATCCCCGGATTGGAGGCATACAAACTGCGCACACCTAATCCGGCTAGGCCCAGTCCTCCTTTCCACAACCTCCAACACTCATCCCCGCATGAAGCTTATGGGTGAGCTTGTAGCAAACTCGTTCCAACACAGCTCAAAGCTTTGAACCTTGGCTCCCTGCGACCGTGACCATGCGAATCCGTTCGCCGACCGGTGACTCGGCCAGCCTCACAGACTCACCAATGCCAACAGCAAAGCTCCAAAGGTCAAAGTTCAGCTCCAAGGTTTTCGATTTTGGGGCCCTCGGTCCAGTGACGTCAAGGAAGCCACGGGTAGCCTTCCGAAGAATTCCTTCTTGACTACTTGCATGTGTGTGAAAACCGACTGTGCCACAGCAATGTGTTCCGGTCCTCGCGAACACGACTCACACATGAAAAGGCTCTTGCAAGCTGTGGATCATCCAAATTCCAGCCCTTAGCTGTATGCAATTGCGAAACGGATGGCTGGAACATCGTGGCCATGTATCCAAGCGCATAACTGCACGTAGGCAGACAAACATGCCTTTCATCTTTGTTTTGATAGTGACGACTGTATGTAGTTTAGGGTGGCCGGGTGAAGGTACGCCACGCTGCTTGTCGCGGTAGAGCAATGGGCATGCTGTGAAGCGTCTGTTGAAGTGCATGCAACGGGTGAGATGCAGGCAAAGCGATGATGACTGCGCAGGAGCTTCAAGACGAACTCTACGTCCTTGCATCTCAAAACTCTGGCATAGGAACTACATTGCCGCTACAGGGCCTCTTCTCAAGCCAGTCGACATCTGGGAGGTAGTCCTCGGATGATGCGCCGTTTGCAGGTTGAGACTGCCAGGACGAAGTGGGCGAGGGGGATGGTCACTACGAAGACAAAGATGCGGGTACACACCTGGCTGGCAAACGCATTGCTGATGACGAAGATAAGATGCTGAATAATGATGGGTGATTCTGCTCGTTGTTGTGGCAACTGTGTGGCGGCATGGCGGATAACATGATGCTGTCGCAGATTCAAGCATGCCTCCTCTCTCTATAGACAAACAGGCAAAGTTTGTTCTAATTTTGTCCTTGCAGTTCACTTGGCTAAAGGCCCTTCCTGCGAGAAACTGCAAGGACCACGTAATCTGTTTTCCCTGCGATCCAAGCCTTCTGGGAAAAACTCGCAACAGCTGAGCCTCCAAGCAGCTTTTGGAGCAACACCACGGTATAAAGCCAAAGCCTCTACAACAAACCACACAAGCTCCAGCCCACAGGGCACTTTTGCATCCAAAATGCTAGCAAACGCTCCGCCCTCAAGCCACAATTCCTGCGTGCAACTACTAAGCCGCGTTGAGGCCGGTCCTTTGTGCTTGGCGCAAGCACTACAGAGGCGTGCCCGCCGGTCATCTGCAATGCCATCCTAAATTGGACGCACATGTCGGTCTGAGGACATGGCTCGAGATCGTATGTACAGAATGACATACGTGAGTCTGCCTGTCTCTGTCTGTGTGAGAATATGTATGTTACGTATGTAGGTATGTACGCACTCGACATCAGACCAAATATTGACAACCCTTCATGCGGCACGTCTTGTGACTCTCAATCAACAGGCCGCACATTGAAAACATCGAAACCGCACTTCTACTCAGTGCTTTCGATCAGGCTGTGGTAGCGCTGGTCAGACTGAGATCGCATCCGGTGGTTGAAGTAAAAGGGGCTGAACAAGACAGCAGCATCCTTTGCAATTTTGCAGCACACGGCCGCAGGCTAGATGCATCGTAATGACCTGTGACGTGTCAGTGCACTAGCAAGAGAATAGACGGCTCAATATCGGGCTGCAAATGTTTAGGTCAAGTCAAGGGCTGCATTCCGCAGGGCATCGGTCCTGCGAGTCGAGCAAGGTGCACACTAGGTTCGTGTAGGCCTGGTTCGCTCCTGCCGTCACCATAACCTCATAGCGAGCAGAAAGCATCACATCCTTGGACGCAGATGTTGGAGCGGTGTTCGTGGCAAACACCCTGCCTCTACGCCATCCAAGCCGTTCTCCCGGCGCAGCTTCTCCTGCCAGCACTGAAAACTCAACGGGGGCTGAATAAACTCACGACTCCAAACACTATTGCAAAGCGGAGCAGACACTCTAGGCGCCAAAGGACTCAAAAGATCCAACAATGCAAGAACTGCACCCACCTGAATCGACAAACTCTCCGACCCTCTACATTTACGGCGGATTTCGAGCTCGGAGCCATCCTTGGATCCCTGGCCCAGCAATCTAAAGCCTGAAGTCTTCGCGCCCTTGGCTAGCTGGTCCTAGCTTGGACCCGGTCTGGGCTCCTTCAAAGCTTCCCGCAGGACCGGCCTCAGAGTTGCTGGCCGCTGCCCGTCGGAATTCAGCTTGCTCAGCGGGCAATGTGAGGTGATGTGAGGTGCATCTTATAAGATGACAGACGGTGACGCACTGCTCTCTTTGAGGCTCTGGGCAATCCATCATCTGCGCCTTGGCAGAGATTCTGAGCGAGTGAAAAATACGTGACTTGAGGGCTCGTAGGTAGAAGGTACAGTGTCCCTCAGTAAATCCACCAAGATGTTGCCAGACTCGACAAGCACGTCGCAAGAAAATCCAGGCAGCAAGACTGCAACACTGACACTGAGATCATGGCAGTATGAATTCGTGTCAGGCTCGCCTGCCGCTTTCGCGGCTGCCTCGTTGGGAAGCTGCGTGAGGTTTGTTTGTGTCAGGGCCCACTGAATCTGTCTGCACAGCAAGGCAGTTCCTGAACCCATTGCGCTATGTGCCACTGATGTGATTGAACTTCCAGGAGAGTTGCACACGTCCACACGCCGGAGGGTTCAAGAGAAAACTGTACGCCGGAGCTGGTAACTGAATTTTGCTGAGTCCATCAAACCATGGTGCGTAAGTTCACTACCTACACTGTACCTTAATTTTCGTGAGCACTTGGAAGCAGACGCTACCTAACGACCGAACAAACCATGCAAATCCCCTCAGTAAACTCGGCTCTGGTTGTACGACTTTGCGAGCATATGGTTCAACATGCCAGCATCTAGGCAGAGTGCGAGGCAATCTCCAGAATCAAGGCTCATGTCATTAGACCGCTGCAGCATGCTCAATCCTCGAAGGCATGTCTAATGCAAATCAAACCGTAACCAAACCTCGGACAGATTAAAGGCCTCAGAACCCACAAATGCCAGCAGAACAGCCGATCAGCCTCGCTGGCAGCCACTGGCGGCGCCCAATGCACAATGCCCTGAGCTAGGGACATGATGCCCTCCTGCGCACGCGCACAGATACTTCGACTGCAGGCACCGAGGAAGCGCTTACAGTGGTCTTCGAACTGAGTACCTACGCTCTCATATTCAGACCCTCGGCTGAAGTGCAACACTGCTGACTGAAGAGACCAGCAAACCAAAGAAAAGTAGCAGAGAGCAACCATCTCATGGCGTACAGCGTACCACGACACTGGCCTTGCCACGCAGCATCCTTTGCCTTGGCAAGACCAGAGTGGCCGTAAAAGCAAGGACAGGATTCACTGCAATACTTCTCAGCTCAGCACAGCATTTGTGATGGTGACAATGGAAATGTCCCATTGGGCAGCAATTGTGGCTGGTTGAGAAGCACAGCGAACATCATCGCTAGTCGCCGTCCCGTCATCACAATGACAGGAGCAGTAACAGCAACAGGAGCAGCAGCACCAGTAGTAGCTGCACTAGTAGTGGTCGTCGTCGTCGTCGCAGCAGTGATACTGGTAGAGGTAGTTGTAGGGATGGGGCAGGGATCATGTTCGTCGTGGTCGAGCTCGTCAAAACCCTGTCAGGACTAGCCATCCTACATCCGTCTCCCAATCTCATCTCGCCATGTGTGCTACGATCATCACAACGATCCTCACTTCTATCGTCATCGATGTCTGTAAGAGCCCTCGGTCAGCGACTCCTCTGCCTTCTATTCCGCTCGCAGGCTAGGAGGCGGAGATGCGGCATGACTGATGGCTCATGTCACGGAGCAAACTTCCACGAATGAGACCGTCACATCGCCACGATGCATGGCTCGTCCGTCAGTCGGATGCGCTTGCTGGGCTGGACCACCTCGAAAGCTTCCCGAGAAAAGTGATCAGGCGTGTCCGATTCCTTGCTGCCGAAGTCCCAGCCCACCTCTTGGCTCGACGCTGCCATGGCAGACCTCTGGCAGAACAGGTACCTGCACGAGGCTTGGGTCCGAACCCTTGAAAGATTCAGTGCAAAGTGTTCACCGCTCGGTTACATCCAAGCACAACAAAAGGAGTAAGCAGCTCTGTGGCTAGCTCTCGCCTCAGCCTGCAAACCAAAGCCTTCAAGCGCTTTGACCCTTAAACCTATGAAGAACTCTTCAACAGCCTGCAGTCCTGCGCATGCAGAGAAGCAGAATATGCAGGTAAATCTACAAGCATCGGATGACAATACTTGTGCATACACACAAAATACAATAATTGATTATATATATATATGTGTGTGTGTGTATGTATATGTGTATGCATATATAAATTGCTTAATGAATCAATTAATTAATTAGTTAATTAATTAGTTAAATAATTAATTGATTAATTACATGTGCAACCAGCTCTCGTTCATTGCTTTGTCCAGAAACAACATGCGACCGTTCGTTAGTGATTGCATCCGTTCAGTTATTCTCTCTTCCTCCCTCCCCTCCCATCCCATCCCCTCCTTTCCTTCCCTCCCTCCCGTGCATCTATGCTCTGAGAAAGCCCCAGCCTCGGCCCGGCCCCAACCAGGGCCAGGGCGGAGGCGAAGATGCGCCTGGGTCTACTCCGGGTTTTGGGTTCGGGCCCATTGGGTTTTTTTGGGGGGGATGTCTGAGGGTGTTGAGTTTGTAGTGGCGTCGAAAACTGTTAATAGCATCCCTCCGCGCCATCTGCAACCCTCCAGCCAAAGCCCTGATATGCCAGGTGGGGCGCCTCGTCGTTGCAGCACGCGGCTTGTATGGGCCAAGCATAGAACCGGGGCACTAAAATTGGGGAGGAAACTGACAGGGTATTGGAGGCTTTGAGTTCGGCATGTGTGCAGCTGATAAATGTCCAAAGGGACAGAGACGCAGAATACTTTGGTGGGAATACTTGAGAGCCGTCAAAGCCGTAGACTCATAAGTGTCGCATACTCTACACGGCATGAGGTGCTCAATGCTTGGGAAGTGGAAGCTGCGATCGCTTTTGCCTACGAGCACCCCCCCCCCCCGCGCCCACTTTCTTCACATCTGGGCTAGCATGCTACAAGTTTCAAGTCTTGAGCCGACAAAGACTCCAGTTAGAATGACGAAGTTTAGCCTAGCGTTGCTGTTGTTGCTGTGGAAGGGGTGATGAGCGAGGGGGGGAATGACGACCGCGATTACCACCCGGAAGCCAGACGCTCAAAACAAACACCCCGATCGAAAAGCGCACACACAACGAAGACTTTGTCCCGCTCATCACGCAAAGGCCTCATACTTGCGCGGGTGGATGTTTTCAGAGGGGTGGCAGTGCATTTTTTCTCGGTGTGGCGGGGCCCTGTTTTGTGGCTCCTTGCTTGAGAAGTTTGTCCGCATGAACATGTCGAATTTGCTAGTATGGGAGACTTTATCGAGTGAAATGTTGCGTCGTATTGAATATCTGTTTTGGGGGTTGGCCGCACCTGATAGAGATGGAATATATGGCTCTCGGGCTACTCGCTGATGCGCACTCGATATCAAGCCATCCAACCAAGGTCCTAAATCTGGAATCGGAAGCTCCACACTTCATGACACGGTGGAAGGGGGTCCACGGTAAAACAGTGTTCCTTGATAGGCCCTGTCAAGAATAGGCAGTTATTCTTCGATCCACTGAACATAGTAGCGGCTGCTACAACGACAGTAGCTACTGCTTTTCCTCAGCGACACCCAACAAAGAATATGTCAGAATGAATACTTCTGCCTCCAGCGGCAACAACTGAAGGCTTCCTAGATATGGCTGTTCGAGCTCGGACGACCAGGCTATTGTCATCCTCACTCCGCCAGTCGCAAGGCCACCACGTGAACCCCCTGCATCCCCCTGCTGCCACTCCTGAGGAATCCAGGAAACAACAAAGACGGGAGTAAAAATGGTGATGTGGGTCCGCGGGAACTTCAGGGCCTATGGGACAAAAGCATCGGACCTGCATTGGCCTATGGATACCCAAAGATCCCCAAAGCGCTATCATGGCACCCCGAACTGCAGATCAGTCTTGTTTCAAGATCACCTTGGTCCTGTCGTGCTTGATGTCAAGGCCGACAGTCCCGAACTCGTGATGACGATTTGGCCAGGACTATGTCTCATGATGATTGTGCTCTGTAGTGCTATTACGGCATTTTATTGTTGAAGAGCAGCGGCAGATGCGGCAGCGGCAGTAGCTGCTGCGGAAGTCGTCGTCGTGGTAGTAGCAGTAGAAGTCGCAGCAGTTATTGTGGTTGCAACTGGGAGCCACAAATGCCTTCACCTCCTTTTTTGCTCCCAGCCGCGCCGCTGTGTGAAGCAAACCCCAAAGCCTCAGGGCACTTGCATGCCCTGCACTTCCCACTGCCTCCAGGTTCGAGTGCAAGGTTCAAGGTACGGGTTGGGGGTGGGGTTAGACTAATAGATTTTCGGGTGTGCAGAATTGCGGACCTCGGAATTGACGATGAGTGTATGTAGCAATCTATGTAGGGTCTATAAGGGAACGGACCCGCTTCCAGGAAGCCACATGCAGCGCGCGCAGGTCCTGTTGTAGGTGGCGCAGCACGCCCGATAAGGCGATGCTGGCTTTAAAAGCACGCAATTATCAGACCCTCACACCTTTTTAATGTACAGCTTGCTGATGCAAGGATATCTTTGATCTGATATCTTCCCATTCGAGTCAACAAACGAACAAATGTCATGAAGCATCGCTGCTTCAAGGTCCAGGGCGGCAAGCTCCTTGTGCCAGGAAGTGTGGTGTTCTTTCTCTGGAGTTTCCTGGCTTTTCTTCTTAGGTCGGCTTTGCATACCAGCATGATGGTACACATCGCTTTCTTTAATGCCATCTTGTCATTTGCTATCTCCTGATTAGCAGCACGTGGGCTCCTTCCCAATACATGTCACAATTTTGAGTGCACATGGAGGTGTTCCTCAACCCCTAAAGATCACCCCTCCGGTCCTGTGTCTGCGCTCACTCTAGGCGACGTGGCGTCCGCGGATCCAGAGGTGGTGCCTCGGTAGCTGCTACGTAACTTGCTTTCATGTCATGATCATGATCATTATGGGCAGCAGAAGCAGCCATCTGCTCATTGCAGCAGCAGCACCACCTTCACTTCTTCATCACCATCATCAGCATCATTTGCTCATTCGTCTTCTTCTCCTGTACTCCTTCCAAATTGGTGGGTAATTGTGTTGAAGGTTGCAGGCAGATCGTCTAGTCATTGTCGGATGTATGGTTCAGCTTGGGGCACTTAAGGCCTTCGGGTGTACGAGCCTCAAAGATCCCGAGAGCAGTGCGCCAGCAGAGGCTAGACCTAAAGTTCAGGCACTTCACCTCAAACACCGATTCGATGGCCCGCGTCTATACTGCGCGCAAGTCCAGGCTTTCTAGACGCTAAATCGCTAAACCTGACATCACAGTCACAAATCGGGCTTTCGAATAGGGGCCTTCGCACCGGCCCAGGCCGACGACTGCATGGCCGCACGTTTCTGCGCCTGGGCGAGCTGGGAGGGAAAGAATAGGCTTGCATTAAAAGACCGCAAGGGCACTTTGGCAAGCTTATAATCGTAGTTTAATGTTCCTGCTAGTACGATACCCGAACCACTGCCACGCGACTGCCACTCCCGCTGACACTACCACATTACCATGTCCTGTGTGCGAGTACATAGTGCAAGCATCAGGCAGCCAAAAAGCGTCCTGCAGTACAGTACACCGTCGCGGCACTGTCTTGAGTCTTGGGTAGACCTCGTCATACTATCCACCTCAAAAGTCACACTCAGTGTGATGTCGCTTTTTCTTGGTCTTCCTAGTGGCACAACATGGCACGACTTTGCCGTCACATGTATGAACATGAATTACATCACTGATGCTCCAGCTGCTGCGAATGATTCGTGACTGCGAGTAAGATGATGTGAATGCTTTTGTTAAGCTTGCTGATGGCCTTGATACCTGTTGTTGCGGCTGGTGACAGTCAATGGTATTGCTAGTGTTGCGGTCGTGGCCGCGGTTGTGGATAGTGTTTTTGCTCGTGCCGGGCTTTACAAGGGTTTCGAGGTTGCGGGGCCGTCAGGGTTCCGAGCATGTGCGGTTAGAGTGTTCCGGCTGGCAAGTTGGCCCGAAGGAGCAACGCGCAGAGTCCGAAAGCAGGAAGCTGAAGCTCGAGTAAGTGCCATTTTCTCAGCTCCCGGCCAGTCTTGCCTGTGCCTGCTCTCGCTGAGTAACCGCCTGCTGCTCTGAGGGACGACACGGACGACACCCCGTTTGCTAGTTTCAATTCGATTTAAGCTTCCGAAGACGAGAGACAGGCAATGAAACCTGCCCTGACCGAACTCTGTCGGTATGGCCTCCAGAAGGCTTTTTTCAAGCTCAGTCCTGTGGCTTCGTCACACAGTTGACTCCGTTTGCTAGGCCTTGAGACAGAGGTTCACTTCCTTCTCCTTCAATCAAGCCTACCTGGACTGCCGCCAGCACACACTTGTAAATGCGCCAGTCTTCGACATTCTCGTGCAGTGGCAGACTTGCATCGGGCTGACATGACAACAAGCTGATTCAATGCAGCGGCCGCTTCTGCGTGGGTTGACAGGAGTAGGAGCAAAAGTATCAGGACCGAATGGAGAGGCCGGAAAGTCCGGGCTGTCCTTAATGCTACTACAATCTCAATGTGCAGGAGGGGATGATGTTGGCCTCCCCAACATTCAAAATAACATCCGTCCCATGGTGTCCTTTTGGCCGCTTCGGCAGCCATCACCTCGACCTCTTGCTGCTTCGCCTGGCAGCGAAGAGCTGGTGGAAGGGTGTCTGAAGCTAGCCCATCCGATTTCGATACTCACGACCGTCGTTTTGGACCTGCTGCGTGTGAGTTTGATTGCTTGCCTTTCGCTTCGGCATCTGGGCTCACAGCCCGAGGATCCCCAAGTTCCCAGTTTCAACACCCAGCCTTCATAGCAGCCTCCAAGCTGTGCTGCTCCTGCAAGAGGCAATGCATGAAACAGGAGTGAAGAGCCTGGAGAAACGGAAATCACAACTTCACATGTTCTGGCAACGAAGCGAACACTTTGATTCGGTGCACTGCGCCAATTTCCAGCATTTCGGCTTCCAGCGTGGCCCATACCGTCTCGCTACATGCTCACGTTTTCAGAACGGGTGCTCAACGCTCCAACGCAAGCTCCTGGACCTGTCACGACTGTCACTATAAAGGATGGCCTTCAAAGCCTTCTCGGCAGAGCGCTGTGCCTTCGAAGCTGCCACATGAGCCTCGGCTTGACAAGTTCTCCCTCTCTCCCCGCTCCGCACCCCCTCCCCCTTGATGGATGGATGCATGGACGCATGGATGGGTCTGCACCTACGAAGCAGCCAAGTCGAAGCTCACCTAAGGAGTTGCACCTGAACCAGCAAGTCTTTTTCAACAATGAACCTACCCCCGAGCCTTCTCCGCACATGCCTTGGCATTTTCCGCCCAGTGGACCAGCTTCCGAATCTCCTGGTCAATGTCACTCCATCTCAGTCTCATGACTGATCTGTGGCTTATGACCCCGATGTACTCAAAAACATTTCACAGAACGTAAGAAAGCGCTATGCACAGTCATTGAAACTTGCCTTGCCAACGACGAGCGATCGCACAAGCTGCCCGAGGCTGATCACTGTTTCACCACGAGATCGCGAAGAAAGCACAGGGAGCTAAAGGGAGGGAGGGAGGGAGGGAGGGAGGGAGGGAGGGAGGGGAGGGAGGGAGAGATAAATACACAAACATCACAGAATCAGCAAAATTCATGAGCCATTAAGCTGAGAAAAGGTAAGCGAAACAGTGCTATCACTCGGCCACATATCATCCACCCGTGGCCTCTTCCAATGCTTTCGTACGAAGAGAAGCCTCCTTGGCTGCCTGCTTCGAAGCTCTTTCCGGGTGGGAAAGCCAATGAAATTCATGGAGCATGTGCATGTCATGGGATGTCAGGGGAGCTCACGGCATATGAAGCGTCATCGTCAAATGCGGCTGCTCACGCATAGAACCCGTGGCCTAGATTACTAAACAAATGAATTCTGACTTTGTCGAATGCCTCGGCCGGGTCAGACACCTTCGTCTGATTGGAACTTCGCAAGGGGATGTTGAAGGAACTGCTTGGGCTCTTGATAGGTTCCGTTCTGTTGCGCCAAGCATGTCTCTCTGACCTTCGTTTCAACCGCACACTATGCACTGCCGCACCCTCAATCGAAGGACACAAAGCTCTCAACATGCCAACAAAGCCAAATCCGAAAGTCCAAGTCTCGAGCTGACTCCGAAATCGGAGCAGCTGCCAGAACATGCGTTCATGCCGCATGCCCATCATTTCATATACCGAGCCCTCGCTGTGCAAAATACTCACGATCAAATCTGTGCTCGAGATTAGAGATACTCTGGCACAAGTCTGACTTTCTGGTATCTCACGCACACACACACAACAAAGAAAAAAGGCCCCTTCGAAGCCTGTTAAGGCGGCTGGAAACGAGCCCCCAATTGATTACAAGGCTACTTGCGCACCGAAGCCCAAGCAAACGGCCTGCACGGCCTCCTGTGAGTCCCTCTCACGGGCTCGGCACGCTCTCACAGCCTCTTCTGCAGCCTTCACACCACTTCTACAAACATCAGCGCGGGTTTGATGGATGCAGCAGAGCAGCTAAATGCCGCGTCTTGCAACAAAACAGGGCGAACTGTACAGACTCGGAGATCTAAACGCAATTCCCTTGGAACTCTATGGAAATATTGCAGTTCGATGCTGCTTTGACGGGATTAGGCTTTTCTCCCGCCGCCTCCAGCTCTGATGGTGCTGCATTGCCAGCCTGCATATACACTGAACATGGAGAGGTGTCTCGCTTGCGCCTGCACCTGCCCTGCCTCCGGAACTGCTTTCGGCGGTGGGCTGCTTTGCTTTCTCACCTTCGCCTCTGGGGTAGAGGGCCCCGGCGCTCGAGGCGCCTCGCGGGGTGGGCTTGGGCCTGGGCCGTTTGGGACCGCCGGTGGCGACGCCTTGTCCTGCACCGGGCTTTCTTTGGGCGACTGCTTGGGAGCAGCTTTCGGAGTCGCTTGAGGTGTTGGGGGTTCGGGCTTCGGCGTCGCCTTCGGGCTGGCCTTCTTGGGTGAGGCTTTGGGAGGGGTGGACTTAGGTGGCGTGGCCTTCGGTGGAGTAGCTTGTGCCGGCGATCTGGAACGAGCAGATCTTGGCGTAGGCTCTGCCGGTGCGGGCTCCGTCGGCTCAGGCTCATCTTCAGCCTGTGTCGCAGACTTCGCAGAGCTCTTGGGCGTGGCCTTGGGCGTGGCCTTGGGCGTGGCCTTGGGTGTGGCCTTCGGGGTGGCCTTGGCGGCCTCACCCTGAGATCTTGTCAGCGCAGGTGTCGTCTGCACCGCTGCTGATGCAGTGCTCGCTCGCACCGGAGTGGAGGGTGCCTTCGCCTTGGGTGAGGCCTTGGGCGTTGCACTTCGCCCACGACCGCGTGGTGTCGTTTTCGGAGAGGCTCGGCCAAAGCCTCGCCCACGGGGCGTCGCTGGCGACGTGGCTTTGGACGCTTGGCGTGGAGCTGGTGATGCAGAGGGCACATCTACCGGACTGGAAGGCTGGGCACGCTTTGGCGTGGAGAGCTCTGCTGGCGCTGCAAGCGATGATCCAGGAGCTAACCTGATCCACTGATCCACTGCAGACAAGCCAACGACCGAGAATCCAACGGCATGCCATTACGGGCAAACCCACCCCAGGTCTTCGTAGCTGAAGATTGAGTGCATCCCGGTGGCCGCTCTTCCAAGTACTCCTGAGCCTTCTGGCTGATCGACAAGTTATCGATGATGTACCTCATCTCAAGTTCACCGCCGAAGGTCCACATCCGCAAGTCCAAGCACTGGAGCATGTACGAGTACGTATGTTGGTGTCTATGTGTTTATGTGCGTGCACGTATACATTCCATGCTGCATTACACATGTGGATGTATGGAAAATGCTAATATGCGTGTATGTACATGTACGTTATACGTGCACACACACACCCATCCATCCATCCATACATCCATACATACATCCATCCATCATCCATCCATCCATCCATCCATCCATACATCACATACATGCAAACATACAAACATATGTCCATACATCCATGCATCCATACATGCATACATACAGACAGACAGTACGTTACAAACTACACCATACCTGCTTGACAATGCCTATTATATACACACCATACAACTTGATATTGTACAGCACATGCTTTACAATACAATGCAATACGGTACTATACTGCTATACTACACACTACAAACAAACACACTCCGCAATGAAGCTCAGCGTCTGGAGGGTTCGAATCTCGCAGTCCGTGATTTCAGAACCATCCTGGACTGCTTCCCAGAGTTCGATGGCCTGCCGGCACTTGCAACATGTGCAGCAAGCGTTTGGGGTTTAGCATCCTGTTCCTGCGACGTGTCCAAATAAGGACGAGGACAAGGACAACAACGATAAAGATCTTAGTTCAATCAGGAGTGTCGTCCATCGCCATCGCCGCTGTCGCCGTCGTCCTCCTCGTCATCTTCCGCGTCTTCGTCAGAATGACCCCGCGCCCTACAGTGCCCCCGGTTTAGCTGAACCTGGATCTTCACAACCACTAGGACCTTAGGACAAAATAGGATTTAGCCAATGCCAATGCGTAGAAAGCAAAGGTTATGAGGTCATTGCGTTACATCCAGGCGTGGGGTGATTGCCTTCCCAGAAGGAACAATAAACAAGCGACGCGAGTCGCAACGCCTCCTCGTAAGAGATATTGCCACTGCTGGCAAACTGCTCCGCTTTGTCCAGAAGTTGGCGGTCGTATTGCACCCGGGCGATGGTCTTGTAATACAAGCCTTCCAGGATAGACACTGAATGACTGGCATTTACCCTGGCTTGAAGCCAAATTACCCGAGTTCATTCACGCGAGAAGACTGCAGTAACATCAACAAGCTGCCCTAACCCACTGGGGAAGGCAAACCGTCCAACCGCACCAACAAATGTCGGTTTCATGGAGAGGCGTATAACAAAACAGCTCATGCAGTGCTCGAGATGCGAAACGACCTTGTCAAGAAGACCTCCCCCACAACCACACCCAAACCAATCATCGCAAACAAACAAAACGGCGAAAACTGAACGCACAAATGCACGATCAAACGAACCGACAAGCAAGCAAATATAAGAACGAGCAAACGAGCAAACAAGCGGACCAACAAACCAAACGCAGACAAACGCAGTTGTACCTACCTCTCGATGGTCAGTAACCGAACCCACACAGTACCCTCTGTTCAAAGTCTCGATTGTAGGATCGGGATGGATCGGGGTTCGTCCCTCGCAACCTGGCAAGTCCGTCGGTCCAAGATGCAGGAACCTCAAGGACAGAAATTCATGAGGATCTCCCGAAGGAGAGCCGGGTGGGCCTTAGCCTGCGTCCTAACTTTGCAGGCCAGGGACTGGCTGACTTTGCGCCCAGCTTTGATTCCAGGAATCTCCGTGCTTTGCTGGTAAACTGATGGTTGCCGAGAACGTACTTCCTTGACTCAAGTTCAGAAAGACATTTCACGACGCATGATTTAAGCAACCAAGCATGTAAACATCTCGATAGACAATCAACTCAGAAACAAAATGTCTGTGCATGATATACATTCTGTGATGCATATATGATACATGCAGGTATCACGCTGTGATGCGTATGTATGAATGATGCAATGTATGTGTGTCCGTATACAAAAAACAAGGGTACAACTCGATAAGCAAGCAAAATCTGCTAGCGTTCGAGCCCCGATTCAGCGTCTCCTTCTCGACCGCTGTCGCGCTGCGACCTGATCTGGAGGCTCGGCTTGGGGGTGTCGACTTCGACAGCTCGGATCGAACTCCGAACACCCGAGTCCTTGCGGTAACCCGTACAGGATACCCGTCTGGCAGTCCTCGACTGATACGACGAAACCGTGCTCTCCAGCCAAGGAGCCTTCGAATAGGTCTTCCCAGAGGGCGGTTGCTCCCTCGAGGGAGACCTGTTTAGGCCGAAGCCAGGAACCTTGCTACCAGCCCAATGCCAAGCTTAAGCCCCGAAACTCTGCCGCCTTGAAACCTCCTGCCCCTGCTCCACCCCAATGAGAACAACACTGCTTCCGTGCCTGGCCATCCACCTCCGCTGCCTGCACATCTCGAGTTCGGAACAGTTCCCCAAAGGCTTGAACCCTACTGAACTGAAACTTACAATCGTCGCCCAATTTGTTTCGTAGCCATCAACCGGCAGACTTGCAGCAGTTGGAACTTGAAGAACGGGATCACGGAGCCCTCAACTATGAACAGTGCTGGCGGACATGTTCAGCGAACTATCACTTGCGATCTAGCTAAACTCGCAGAGCCTGCACACGGTCCAGCAGTGCACGGTCGTACTTCACTCCATCAATAACTCCTCAGTGCATGCATGGGTCATTAAGTGTGTGGTTGGCGTGCTGCAGCACTTGTCGTCTTCAGGACACCCAATCTCTCACACAGGCTTCGACTTGAGGCCCTGCGGGTGAGCTTAACCGATGTGGGAACATGGGGCTGTAAGCAGAATGTGCCCCATCTATCGAAAAAGCACTCGGGTGTCAATCATATTCCTGCTTGGCTGCTGAAGGCATCACCGGTTTTCGCCCTCTTCGCAGGACTTTCGTAGGGCGATGGCATTGAAGCTCTTAAAGCTTTGGAGATGAGGCAGAGCTTGCGAAGTGTGGCCCGAAGAGTAATACAATGCGAGCTAGAAGATCGGAGATTATGCGTCTTGGTTGATGCATGGCTTCCAGCAAGACTGTCCCGTTCAAGTTCATCATGTTCTCGTCTGTTGAGCCGAATTGCAACGTGTTGCGATGTTACAAATGGACCATCCTGCGACATGAGCCGAGACAGGAACCATGCCTGCAATCACGGCCCCGCGATTTTCTTCGTGAGGTGGGCCCGAAGGCGATCGTGCTCTGGCGCATTTTAGCGCGCTTCGCGGCGCCCCCATGTCATCTGCCTGCACTCATGCTCTCGAAAGCGCAGAAACTCCACCTCTCGTTTATCACCTCTATTTTCGTAGGCTCCCCAAGCACCAAACCCGGAAGGAGACCCTTAGGTTGCCCTGTCCAGGACGGTGCCTGCAGCACTGCAGCACTTCCTCACAAGAAGCTACCGGTCCTAAGTTCACAAGTCCATCGGCTTTGACATTTGCACTGGGGGGGAGTCACTCAGAACTCGAGCTGACTTGGGGTGCTTGTTGTGTGTGGATTCAGGGCAGCACCGAAGCAGGGGAGCCTGCGATGCTGCACAACACTCGTATCTCGCACCGGGCTGCTAGAGTTCCACTCCGAGACGCTGCCTGATGTCCGCTAGGGCCAAGATGGGTCGGCAGCCTCAGAGAACTCGGAGAGTCGCAAGAACGCGAGCTGCCGTAATGGTGATGGATTGTAACCGGCAACACAAGAGGAAGGAAGATACTGAAGGAAGAACAAGTTGAACAAGTATGGAGAGCCGAATATTTTCGAAGAATCAAAGATGCTAGGACTTGTTGCCTTGTCTTGAGCTTGCTAATCCCAACTGCAAGTGTCTCTTGTTCGCGAGTTGAGGATGTCATGTCTTACGAAGAATCAGGCTGAATCACCCTGATAGGTTTTGCGAGATCTTGCTTCCCACCAGAACTAGCAAGAGCAGTGCTAAAATGCCGAAAACGAACAGAATCAACATACTGCAGACTTCTGCAATGAATCGATACAATAGCCTCCACAACTGCAACATTATTCCACAGGGAACGTATGTAATCATCACATAGCAGAAGAAGCAGGGACAGAACTAATAGCAGCAGCAGCATTCGCCGCAAGATGTCGTAAGAGGTGCCGCCCGTGTCGCCACTGCAACAGTCAAAGTAGGCAATGATGGCCAGCATCGAAACACTGCCAATACCGCTGATACTGCTACGGCAGCTGGTGCGGCTACCGCTACCAAGACTGGACATGAAAACACAACAGTGTTGCTGCTACAGCACCTACAGTAATGGCACCACCACCACCACCAACAACAACACCAACAACAAGAACAGCAACAGCAACAGCAACAACAACAACAACGACAACAACAACAATAACAACAACTAAAACTTCAACTTCTCGTCGCAACGGCGAAGGAATGGTGCAGGAAGACGACTAGCCGCAGCCGCCTATCACCAAGTAGTGAATCAACAATCGTTCATCCGAGAGCAACATGAGCCGCCCATGCAACATACACTGAAACCAATCCTGACATACTTGTAAACCAATTTCTATGAGCCTTTTTTGCTTAGTACAGGTTTGTTCACTTGAGCGGTTCTATTGTCCAAATGGTACTTCTCTGTCATGCTGCATGCACAGCTGCGACCCAAACTGCTCCCCGAATAGGGCCGCGGCAACGCCAAAAGCGATGGGTCCGGCATGGACATCATGTCCAAAGGCAGATAAGGCCTCGGGGGTCGGGGCGGTGGGCTATAAACAGGGTTTGAGGCCGTGCGCCGTTGATTGACCCAGGAACGTGTTTGGCACCTTACAGCGCACTCGTTTCGGATGTGCAAGCGCAGACATGTGACGGGCGTGTCATACAGTGGTTGACAACATTCCCGCCCTCCATACAGGAGATCCTGGCAAAGTCGGCCACCATCAGGTTCCACGCACTTCCGAAATGCGAAACCCTCACGTGCTTCTGATGTACCAGGTACGCCAAGGTCGGATGTGACGGAAAGCCTCGCAGGTGAAGCCAAGTTCCCGGCGGGTCCACCTTGGCAGACGTCGAGAACAAACAAGGCCATGCTCCGAACAGAAGCTTTTGGAGGCATCGGCATCTTCGGGCCGAACGCAAGGGAACACAAGTTCGAGATGTTGACAGCATCAGACAACCGTACCCTGGTACTGTAGCAACACTACAGTAACCTTGGGAGGCATGATGATGCCGATTGGCTAATGATGATGAAGGCAGTGGCTCAGGTGGTCATGATGAGCAGGACGAGGAAGAGGATGATGTGTCTGAGTCATTGTACAGCATAAGATAACGGGAACCCGAGGCTCGGAAACTCTGCTGATGTCTTCGACCTTGGCCCCCTGCGCCAGTTGGCATCTTCAGTGCCAGCCCCAACCTCATTTAGTACGTAGTGTCACCGCTTCACTTTAAGAGGCGTCTCCCCGGATGTCTCCGGGTGTCTAGGGGCCTAGAGTCCTCGGAATCCTCGGGCAGCTTGCAGTTCTGGAGGACGGCTCTGTTTCCTCCGCTCGCCTGAGCTCCCAGGCTGCCTTGCGAAGAACTCCAAGTCGTGCGCCTTGGCTTTCGGTGGCTCACATGGGGCTATGATTCCCTAGGACCTAGCTAGGATTCAGTCCTATGCAGCTCTTGCTTGATTCGAGTCAGAGTCCATGCAAGCTCTCGTCGATCTTCCTCGCACCCTCAAGGCTCTGGCATAATTCGCAGTGTCGGTTGCATAGTGTCGCACCTGTCCGGCCGAATCAGCGATTCGAAAGGGCCAATGGGTCCCAAGCGAGGGCCTTCGGGTCCAGCTTTGGCGCATGCATCATCTCCTCGGCTTCACCTGGCCAGGCAAAAACACACAGAAGGCGGACACACGCTGGTTCTTGGCCAGGCCCGGGACGTCGAGTGAAGTACAGGACCCGTGCAAGCTCGGCAACCTGCAAGAAAGCAGGAGTTTCCGCAGACAGAAAACCCTCAAATGCAGCCTGAGGGCCTGGCAGGTCCAGTTATTTTATTATGTGGCACATCCACACCTTGCAGACTTCGCAAAGGGAAAAGCCAGCATGAAAGACCGATGCAGCTTTAACGGTAGACTGTGGCATGGCAGCACGGAACACCATGGCATGCATGTCCTTGGAATCTGCACTGTCGATCTCAGGCTCCAGCTCACCTTCGAGCAACCGTACCTGCAAGCACGAAGAGACAAACCTGAACCCCTGCAGAGCACTGATCCTTTCTGTAGCATCTCAATCAAACTCGAAACGGAACGCCCAGGCCATGGCCCTATCTCTTAAACCCTCAACTCCATGGAGTCCCGAGATGCGGCGGGAGATGCGGCGGCCCTAGTTTATTTGGAGACCTTGGTCAGTCAAGGACTCTGTCTTTCATGCACAATTCGTGGCTCAGCAGTCCCACGCAGCTCAAGGCTTCGGTGCCTGCATGAACCTTCAACTCCAGACTTCACCCTCACACCCATCAACCTCGAAATGCCGTCCGACGTTACACGAATCCCTGCGAACAACACCCCTGGATCGACATTGTCAGATCAGCCCATCGTATGCATTCACTGCTCCCGGCAACTGCGGTACAGTGCAGCCATTATCTTGTGTGAATATGATGTAGTGTGGCCCTTAGCCTTAGACTGAAACCTGCGAACTCCCGCCTCTTTACCATACTGACTTCTTATGCGACCGCTTTTTGGTGGCGCACGGCACTCGGTCGAACTCCGAAATGGCCTGTCAAAAAGCAGGGCGCACCGTCGGTAGTTGTCGACATTATCATGGCACCATCTTCCTCCCTGCGATCATCATGTTGCCACTTACTGCACGTGGTTGCCTGGGCTCCGGTCGCGAAGGCTATCTCACCGAGAGCCTGCTTGCCTGGGCTTTGGGTGTCGGGTTGGGTGGCCCAAAAGTCTTGCGAAAGGGATGCACGGGTGTAGCATATGACAGGAGGGGCACATAACAACTTCCTCCCCGAACCTTGACGGCTCACTTACTTTAAATTTCTGATATGCACAAGCCATTTCCAAGTACAGCAGATCGGTATTGATATGGCTGTCATCGGCGGGATAGTTTTTGTTGCACTCTTGATTTCGCCGGTAGGGTAGTACGGTAGATACATCACGGTATATTTCGGCTGGCATTCGAACGTCGTAGTCTCTGGGTTTAGGTTCTGGTGTGGTGACTTTACAGCTTGCAATGATTACGATGAAAAGTTGTTGAGTAGAGATGAATGTGAGGGTGCTCTGAGACCTAAAGAAGAAGCCTGCCAGAAAGCTCCACAATATGTTGCAACCTTACGCCCTCCTGGCACTCCGCTGAGGTCTCGTCCCATGTGCTCAGCAGTGCAATGTGATTACTGATCCATGGGCACCACCGGCTCGCAACGCAAACGCAGCTGCCGGCATTCAGACTAACTGTAACAGATGCCCTGTCTTCGAAGCACTTGTAGATTCGTCTATAGATTCATCGGCAGCTTCGAGTAACACTTATCGCCTATGCTGAGCCTGGGATCAGGAACGGTTACACTCTGATGGCTTCGGAACATCGCCTGCCCCTGACCTGGTCGAGGCTGCGGTGGCACAGCGAAGCACAAAATCGCGGATCATTGTGCGAGCGTTTGCGCGAAGCCGGCTCGACTACTGCGGCTACTAAACGGCTTTCCGCTTTGCACAGGATCTTTCTCCGTTGCAAGCAGCACTTGAACTGCAGAACTCCAGCCCAACGCCTGGATGTCCAGCAACGCCAATCGATCTTCCCGGATTCAGCTGCGTGCCATGAAATACGCACCCAGGAGGGTGAAGAAGGATCCCAGCAGTTTTCTCCTCGATAGCTTCTCGCGCATGAAAACGGCGGACAGAAGCAGCGTGGCAGGTGGATAGGACGCAGTAATTGCAGACACGGCCCCTGCATCACCGTGCACCATCGCCCGAGTGTAGCACATGTTAGCCAGCGCCGCAGTTACTCCACTCAGCAGCGATGCCAGAATCGCAAACTTCGATCGGGAGAGAAGGCCAGGGCCGTCAGAGGGATCGCCCGACGAAGAGGGCTTCAGAATGACCGCCAGCGTGAGAAAGAATCCCAGCTTCTCCAGACCAGCCTCTTGAGAACCCGAGAGACCACGGACCAAAGCCAGCTTTCCCAAGAAGCCCCAGAAACCATACAGAACCAGGCACGCGAAACTCGGGGTCAGCCAATCTGCTCGGACAGCGGCCATGCTCATATGGGAGCACGGTGCCATGAGCTGGTTTTCGCCTTGAGCCAGGGGCTGTCTAGTTTCTTCCCTTGCCAAGCTTTCAGACTTTCTGGACTCCAGCAAAAGCCCTTATGTCGTGCAGCTAAACTCAGCTGCATGGAGATAGGGACTTGGGACTTTAATGGGACAGAACCTCCAACCAAGTCAGGGCTGCATTGATACCATCATAGGCTGGACACCGCAAGGTCCGCAAGGCCGAAAAAGACTTTTTCTTGGCTGAGGCGACGCGGTGTGCATTGCCTTCAAGCAGCGCAACCTTCTTGTCAAAAGTAGCTAGCATCGTTACTGTGCAAGCTATCGATGCCCATGCAGACTTAGGCTCATTTCCTGGAGACCAGTAGCATAGGTAACCGCAGGCTTGCAGGCAAAGCACGAGGGGTGTCTTTGAGCTGAAGTGGGACAGCTTGTGCCTGTCCCCTGCAGCATATCAGGAGATCTGGGAGTTTCGTCAGATCTCGTGCTATTGCAAGCAGTGCGTCTGTGAGCCAGTCTGACATCTATACGTGCTTCCGACAATCTGTCTCGAACTGCGGTTTACCAATGTATACATCGTCGCAACTGCACGTTTGACTGAATTCGACAGCGCTACTGACATGCAGCGCATGTCACTACAGTCTTGGTGCGACTCGATGTTGTACGAGAAATCGTGAATCGTGACGAATGAGTCAAGAAGGTTGGCTTGGCCTAGCATGCCATGTACTATCCAAACACCTATCCTGACGCAATTATAAAGACTGCAAGCGTGGGCCACAGGCAGGGTTGGAGTGGGGAATGTGCAGAATGTCATTCTGAGGCATTCAGAGCTGCCGAGAAGCGACTCTTCAACACTTCGCAGACCTCCAAACAGAACACAGTATGACAAGTATGATGTTGCGGCATTTCGCGCTTCGAGTATCCCATGCATCCTGACACACCTCCTACCCGTCCCTCCCGTATGAGGCAGGGACCTTCTCCAGATCCCCGGACTCCGCCAGCTTTCCCGCGACCTTGTCGAACAAGGCCTCGTCGACGCCTACAGCCACCAGTCCTGATGCGAAGAAAACTGGTGCGATCAGCACTACTTGATTGGCTGCATGACTCAAAGTACAAGCAGATGCAGGGCTCTTGAATTCTGAGTGTTGGCTTCTGTAAACACCGCCTTGGAAAGTCTACTGCGCACTATGGCCTTTGCCAGCAGACCTAAAGATCTACGGCAAACAACTTCGCACAGGCTGTTGTTGCCGCTTTTCGTGATGCTACGGGAGCACAGCAGGACCTGACTGAAGTGTGCCCCTCTTTCCTGAGGTCACATCAACCTCGGCTACACTGTGTCCCAAGACCTTGAAGCGTGCCACCGTGCATCGGCCGATTGGTTTATCTGGACGAATCGGGCTTCGGTGGAGTTCAACGTCAACCACTCTCGGAATGTTCGCAACTTCCAAGTTCTCGGCCCCCGATATGGTTCTGGTTCTGCAAAGCGCCGGGGATTGCTTAGAGCAAAAATCTTGCTTGAGGTGAGGCTTAATGGTTTCGCGGCGATGCAGGGGTAAATGGTAGATGGTATGCGCCCACTGGGACAACACCCCAGTTGCTCAGCCTCTTCGCATGCTGTTCAACTTCTGGCGTGGATCTGGAGGTGCCTCAGCATATGCCCCGTTTATAATTCTGATGTACTACAGAGGCTGGGAATTCACTACCGCTAGGTATTTGCAGCCTCTTCGCCGTCTGATCTGTTGTGAGGCCTGCTTAACATAATTTACATCATTTTGCATCCTTGACCTTTCCTCGAGCCACTCGGGAGGAATAGCACGTAGAGGTGTTAAGAGAAAACTCCCAAGACTGCATCTCAATTTCAGCGACGTACCTGATTGCGCTTGGTCTAATGCCATAGATGACGTTCCCAGCACCGATCGAGTCAACACATGCTTCAAGTGCAGCAAGCCATGTTGCAAAATGGTCAGCAAAACCTTGGAAAGGGTGGTCCCTGGATCCCAAGCAGCGGCAACAAAGTATCAACTCCGGCTTCTACGAATGCAGATTCCCACGTCCATGGGTCATGTTAACGGCAAGCGCTCCCGACATGGGAGCCGGACATTGGCGTCTAGGCGAACAGGGGCCTCAAGAAGATCGAGAGAACGGCTGGGCTTCGACATGCTTCGTCAGAACTCTTTCCAACTGCACGTCTTTGGACTCGAGCAGAGCGGGACCTAGAGAGCTGCCTGTTTTTCAGTCCACTAACGTTTGCGGGACGATACAAAATTACCGTAATGCGAAAGTCAACACCATGCTACACAGCTCATCACAGCTCTACTCCGGCACAGCTTGGAGGCCGGCGCTATCTGCACGGAGGTCGGAGCCACCGAGGAAGCGCTGGCAGAGAAGACAAGTCTTACGAGTAGGATGGAAGCAGGTCCAGGCCTTACCAACCATATAAAGTGAGCTTAGCTTCTCCGCAATAGCGAAGCATATCCGATTTTGGAGTGATGTCGAAGATGTAATCCTATGCGCACCTCGATACATGTACCAATGTACACGCCCGCCTGCTCGTACTTTATGTACATGTGCATTAAAGTTAAGTCTGTGCGTGCGTGCGTGCATGTGTGTGTGTGTGTGTCTGTGTGTGCGTCTGTGCGTCTATGCGTCTGTGCGTCTGTGTGTCTCTGTGTCTCTGTGTCTCTCTGTCTTTGTGTCTCTGTGTCTGTGTGTGTCTTGTGTCTGTGTGTCTGTGTGTCTGTGTGCGTGCGTGTGCGTGCCTGCGTGTGCGTGTGTATGTGCATAAAATATGTATGCATGTATGTATGCATGTATGTGTCCTTGTATGCACATGTATGTACATGTATGTTTGTGTATGTTTGTGCATGTATGTACTTGTGTATGTGCATAAGTATATACATATCTAACTTAAGTACTTACAAAGTTTTATCTATGTACGTATTTACTGCCATACTTCCTTATGAATGTGCAATATATCCATATATACAGATGTTGCATTATGCTTGTTCAGTTATGTGCATGCATATATGTATGCATGTCTACATACATGGATACAGACATCTACAGTGTCTGATATAAGGAAGTTGAGGTAATCTTCTTGCTGGTCTTCGTCATACAACAGGACACAGCAACTTCGAGGTGACGGCTTGGGGTCTAAAGTTTACAGTTTAGAGGGATCAGGGTGGGCATTCTGCCGAAGCAGGAGAGTCTGGAATCCCGGCGCAGGAATTGCCCCAAGGTTCAAGTCTTGCAGACGGAGGCCGAGGTGAAATCGGTCTTGTTCTACTTATGCCGGCTGCTCGTCATAGATATCGCCAAAGAGTGCTTCTTAATCCTCTTCTGAAAGGTTGGCTCATTCAGATTAGGATTGACACATACGTTCAGCAGGGGTGTGCGATAAAGTTTTTTCCAGGGCTGCTCAGACGATGCAGGGAGGGCATGCCCTGGGATGGGAATACATACGTTCTACCAGTGTGTTTGGAGCATGTGCACAAAACCCAGCATCACTGCAGCTGAAGATACATCCCATTCCAATGCTTCTGCTTCGAACGATTCGTCTACCATCTTCTGCTCCACACGGTCAGGCAAATCCGAATTGCAACTTTTTCATGCCCGGCGAGGTCTGGTTCAGTCCAACTCCTTCCCCTGTTGGACCTCCCAGAAAGCGGTTGGCACAGTTGGTTCATCAGCTGATGACTGCGAATACATTTAATCATTGAGGGTTCAATTTAGGCCGTAGGGCTGCAGGGTCAAAAATTGCGACGGCTGTGCAAGGAGAAGCTTTGACACTTGAGAGTCAGAGCAGCAGGACTCGGAGCCGCAGGATGCCGATTCTAAGTACGAATCACTTTGCCGGGACACGCATCAATGGTAATGACCCCTAACACCACCACTGCGGCCATCAAGATCGTAGCGGAGTAGCAGCAGCAGCAGCAGCAGCAGTAGTAGCATTAGAAGTAGCTGCAGCAGCAGTAGCAGTAGCAGTAGCAGCAGTGTAGTGGCAGTGCTCGTCGTCGTCGTAGTAGTCGCAGCAGCAGCAGCAGCGGCGGCTGTAGGAGTAGTGTCAATAGTACCAGAAACAGTAACAGTAGCAGTCTCAGCAGTAGTAGCTGTACTAGCAGTGGCCCTAGCAGTAGTAGTAGTAGTAGTAGTCGTCGTCGTCGTCGTCGTCGTCGTCGTAGTTGTAGTTGTAGTTGTAGTTGTAGTAGTAGTAGTAGTAGTAGTAGCAGTAGTAGTAGTAGTAGTAGTAGTGGTAGT
>CAJNJA010016019.1:0-11522 GCA_905231915.1 Symbiodinium necroappetens | reverse complement strand
TAGGGCTTAGGGTTTAGGGTCGCTTGCTTACTGCCCAAGCTACTATCCTAGTATTACTATTCAATGTTACTATCCCGACTGCCACCACCACCACCACCACCACCACCACTACTACTACTACTGCTACTACTGCTACTGCTACTGCTACTGCTACTGCTACTGCTACTGCTACTGCTACTGCCACCGCAACTGCTACTGCTACTGCTACTGCTACTAGACTTGCTACTAGTACTACGTGTTGCTGTTTAAGAATCGAAGTACAAGAACACGATGTTGGCTACCTGCTTTTCTACCAGGTGCTTCTTGCTGTTATCTCGGCGATCTGATACCGTTACGATTGGGAGCCCGAAATACGGCAATACGATGCTTGCAGTTTAACGGTTCGAGTGTAATTGCTATTGCTACTGCTGGTGCTATCGCTGTCAATATGACTGAGTACATAGCTAATATAGCTGCTGCCACGGCGACGGTTCCTTACTTCCACGGTTTGCACCCTGATTCGAGGCTGCTGCATTGAATTTGCTCATGACGTGGACCTAGAGCTTATCAACAACGTTAAGTACGAGGTGTTCGGTGCCTGCGACGTAACACATTGTTGGCCTTGCTCTGCTATCTCTGTTTCCCCAGCATGCCGCATCGCGGCCGTGCAGATTCTGGCAATAGAGAGACCCCGAACAACATGTGCTTCCTAATGTAAGCTGTGTGCTGTGCTGATTCTGTTTCACGGATTTCACACGCAGCTTCCCGGCCACCGAAGAAGCAAAGTGTTGGGAAAGTTGGGGATCCGCACACCCCCCTCTTTGCCCCAAGGGCCCAGGAGTCGGAACACTAGCTTCCCTCGTCGGGAAGGCACGGCTGGGGCTTTCGTGGGACAGCCTTCGTTGCCTGGCACTAGTGCAGTAGTACCTCCTGTGACAGCCCGCCGCGTCAGTCGACACTTGCTCCGCAGATTGTAGCCCATAAACCATTAAACCGTTAAACCCTTGTAGAACCCTGGACCCTAAACTCAAAGAAGCTGAGGCCTGAAGGATCGCCATAGCCTGGCTGGCGACGTGTTTTCAGAGGTTCAGTTCGCTGGGGATCCTCTCAGTACCCAACAGTGCTCTAATGAACTTATCAGGGCTTCAGGCTCAGGGGTTGAGGCTGTTTGAGTTACATACTTGAAGAGGCGTGCGGCTTCGGCTACAGTTTCGGCATTGCTTATCCGCCCACTCTTCTTTTTGCCATAATGCGGCACAGCTGCCTGCGCCTGAACCCCAGGGAAAACAGGCGGCGGCGGCGTGCCCAGACCTGGCAGTTGCTGCGAGGTTCAAGATCCTATGACCTCGTAGTACGAGATATTCGTCTGTATGAGACGCCTCCACTTTTGCAGCTTTAATCGTCGTTACGGCTATGAGCACACGTACTAAGATTTCTGGAAGCGGGTGTTGCCCCTGGCAGAGGCCGTTTGCAAGCAGAGGCAGGCGGTCAGGCAGGAGGGAGTGATAAGATCACCGCCAGACCATCTCATTCAGGCTGGGGGGCCGACCATGACCGCTTAAACAAAGTACTGATCACCCAACTCTCCAACTCCAAAATAAAACGAACGGCTTTCAAATGCTGCTCCCAGACTCTGGTCGCCGACAACACTATCCCAGTGTTGGCCCTGGCAGAGTACTCCCACCGCCTCCGAGCGGTGGTGCGGGATTCAGCAACGCCGCAGCAGTCGGTGGGGTTGCTCCGGCCGCGAGCGACGTCAGGAAATTCGCCTGCACTCTCGGCGGGAAGTCTGGAGGCAGAATGGGGGGGGGGGGGGGGCGTCTCGAGTATTTGCCGGGTTCTAGAAGACAGCGCTTTAAGACCTTGCCCAAAACACCGCGCCCGCCCTCCCGGACTTTACTAGAGAAAATCTGGCTCTAGAACGAAAAGCTAAACTCCAAACATCCGCTCCACCTGTTGTGGGAGGGGCGGCGCTGGTGTCGAGATGACGGCCGCGGCAGTGGCTGTGAGCTCGGCGAGCTTCGACTGCACACAGGACAGGTTCCTAATGAGTTCGGATTGCTGCAGTCGGACTCGTACCTGCTGCCTCTCCTACCGCCACCACGACCACGACCATCACCATCACCACCACAACCACCACCACGACGACCGCGACCACAACCACCACCACCACCACCACCACCACCAACTACCACGACTACGAAACTATGAAGTCTTAGACTTGAAGATTGGGGTCAGCCTCACACCGCTTCAACATCCCGTCAACACCAAAGACGAGTGGACACGACGAGACCTACCCAGCGAAAGCACTGCATCCCACATTGCATTTGCCATGAGGCGTTCAGGATTTATCGCGACTATGGGCCAAATCCTGCATTCTCCAGAGCAAAGGAATGTGCCATGATATTCCCGTAGCTCCCCATATCTATTCTTACGCGTGGGGTTGTCCGTCAACAGCATCCTCATCTTTGAAATAATCGTCTCACTGTGACGGCAGGGCCGGAGGCCTTGCACTCAGCGTGGAGATACCTGGGCAACCGGCAGATAAGGAATTAAGCTGGTTGGCCAAGTGCAGAAGCGTCAGCCACGTCTCGAAACTTGCACGGGGGAAGCCTTGACCGCCAGGATGTCTCTCTTCTGAAGGGAGCTACACACAGAATGTCGCAAAAACACCTCACAAACTTCAAGCCCACCTGCCTTCTATAATGCTGCACAGCGATCGCTGCTTGTAAAGCTGGCGTCCAACCAATCAAGTATAGGCTTGCTCGGTGATGTCCTCGCCCTCTAGCAAAGTTGAGGCCAGCCCGAACTTCACCGGGCATCGTGCGCAAGCTGCTGCTTCGCGGCGGACACAAGCGTGGCTGCCTTCACACATGGCGGATCAAGAGTAGTTGCAACATCGCGACAGCCTGGAGAAAGATGTTGAACCGTCACTGTGACTGTGGTAAAATGCCGAACATTTTGTACTGCACAGTCCCTCTTCAACTGTAGGCTCAGGGATTAGAGCTTATTGCGTGGTTGGAGCTTGCACCTTGGAGCCGGGCTTCTTGTATCTCATTCATCCATGCCGTTCCACTCTAGGTATGCATTAATTCAATGATTCATTCGTACACGCATGCATGCATGATGCACTCGTTCGTTCATCGTACCTTCATTCCTTCCATCCTTCATTCCGTTCTTGCTTCTTTCCCTCCAACCATCCATTCATTCGTTCGCTCATTCCATTCATTCGGCCCTCATTCCATTCATTCATGCAGTTCACATTTTAAATTATTTTTTTATTTTATTCTTTCCATCCCTCCATTCCATTCCGTTCCATTCCATCCATGCAAACCTGCCTTCCTCCCTCCCTCCATCCGTCCATCTGTCTATCCGTCGATCCGCCCATCCATTCAAGCCTGCCTGCAAGCATGCATGCGCGATGCAGTTACGCATTTATTCATGAATCCGTCCGTCCATTCATCCGTGCATCCGTCAATCCGTCCATCCATCCGTCCATCCATCCATCCATCCATCCATCCATCCATCCATCCATCCATCCATCAATGCATGCATGAACGCGGGCATGTGGTATTGCATGTATGCTTTCATTCAGTCATGGCGGAGTTTCATTCACTCATTCATTCATTCTTTCCCTCCTTCCTTCCTTCCTTCCTTCCTTCCTTCCTTCGTTGATTCGTGGGCTCGTTCGAGAAATTCATTCATGCAGTCGTTCGGCAGCTAAAGTTTCCAAGCCGCGGGCTACGTCTACGGACAAATGTTTAAACCAATATTCCACTGCAGGCCTGCAGCATCCTTCAACGAACCAATGACCAGTTTGCACCCCGTTCGATGCTGCATAGTATGGAGAAAAGACTTTGGCATGGTGCTTGGGTGCACAACTGTCGCTCCCGAACCCTGACCGGCCTGGATGATATTCTCGCGCGTGAAGCCATGCGTATTCTGCGACTCCTGGCATCGGCTTTGAAAGCTGCAACTGGTAGTTTAGCACTTACAAGTCGGGCTCAATTACGAGGCCTCTTGCCTCTTGCTAGGAAAACTCAGGATCGAAGACTCCTGACTCCCGCGTGAGCATGTTCGATGAAAAGGATAAGATCATAAAGGCCCAAGTCTACAGACTTTTCACCAGAAGGAGCTCGAACTCGAGCCGGAATCCGGCCCTGCAAGGTTCCTTGGCACCGTGAAACCAGGCGGTCTTGAGGCCTAGACTCCTAGACCCCAAAGCCTTGGGGAAACCCAGTGCCTGGGCGATTCCCTGGAGGCGATCGAGGATACTGGCGAGGTTGCTGGTGTCCGGCCTGGGAGAATCAAAAGCGACACAATCGGGCTGACGGGGCTGTCGCTGTTGACCCGGTTGTTGGGTTTAGGGATGTTTAGGCATCTTGGGTTGGAGTATCGGGCTGGTACTGTACAGACATGAAGGTCTTCACCCCTGCTTGCCGGTTTGTCGCGACAATCGACCTGCTTAGCTCGATCTTCTTGATTTGGCTCCATACATGCAAGCATGACGCGACAGCACCGCAATACTTCTTTTCGGACTGGCTCGGGCAAAACCTGGCAGTCGAAGGCGAGGGAAGCAAAGGGGCCCCAACAGCTGCGGAGATGGGGCTTGTGGTGGCGGTCGTGCCGGCAGCGCCGGAACACTCCTCGGTATGGCAAGTGCAGCCCCGGCTCCAGCTCAGATGGATGGATGCATGTATATGTATATGTATATGTACATGTATGTGTGTATGTATGTGTATGTGTGTATGTGTGTATGTGTGTATGTGTGTGTGTATGCATGCACTTACGCAAGTAGGATGGTAGGCAGGCGCGCAGGCGGGCCGATAAGTAGGTACTGTAGGTGTGTAAATGTGCGTGTGTGTGTGTATATATGGTGTGTAGAGGTACACCTTAGGTATACACACAATTATGTCGTGTCAATGTTTGTGTGTGTGTGGGTGGGTGGGTGAGTGGGTGGGTATGCGTGTGCATATGTGAGTGCATGCAAGAGTGTGACTTCGCATAATTCTTGCAGGAATGCAACTATGTACGGATGGGCGGATGGTTTGGATACATGGTTTAGCTAGCTAGCTACATGTAGCGAGATATGCGTAGAGGGATCACGAGCGCCTGTCTCCACCTGAGTGCCGCGCTGCAGCACCTGCTGAAGCCTCGGCAGAGGTTAATCTGAGGAGAAGCGGACATGCAGCTTGCACGAAACACAAAGGAGGCGGGGTGCTGGAAATTCAAAGGCTTTCATTCGGCTTCTGGACATGCATCATGGGAACATCTGATTAGCGCCCTGTCGGTGGGGCCGGGATCTACGTAAAAGAAACTTCAGAGAGCCTGCAAGGATCCCACCGAGCCGCCCGGAGAACTTCGCAGAAGCTTTTTTGGGGCGACAACTCCGCCAGCAAGACTCTGGGCTTATGAGTCTCGCATACCGCCAAGGGCCCTTCCCTCCCCGGTCGCTCTCGACTTCCCTGTGGTCCCAAGCTCATTCAGCTCCGTCGCGGACAACGAGACAAGGAATTTCCGGTCAGCCTGCGATCCGCAAGGCTCTAGCTGCTGGGAGGTCTGAAAGCTTGTTGAGGCGGCTCCACGGCAGCACCTCGGCATCTATGCCAGTGATTTCACGCTCTGCCTCTAACCTCTCATAAAACGCACTAGTCAGTTCAACCTATATGATACTCTGCTAGAAAATCCGTTATGATTTGCTTATATCAGGCTCCCACCCCCAGCCGCCCACGTCCTCGGGCTGTGGGGAGGCTGGGTCCTGGAAATCTCCGAGCGACTGGGGCGCACCGGACCTCTGCCAGGGACTTTGATAAAACTCCAGGGCTGAGTGGTTTTCCTACCCCGAGCGAGTTACAGTATGCAGACATTCTTGCCCCAGGGGCGATATGCATAGGGCGGAGTCTAGGCGTGACATGGAGTGATATACCACCGCTGAAACCTGCGCCGGATGCCATCGAGGTCTTTTGTTGCACATCACCTCCTAACCTCGTCGACGGCCTCGTGGCTTGCCAGTCCAGCGGACTTGTGGGCGCCTGCGAGAACGCGTGGCTTTCGTATGCTGGCCACGAGTAGCTCGAACACACGAAGGGACAAAAGAGAGTGTATCCACGAAATCTCCAAGAATCTTTGAATCTAGGAAACCACTCGCCACCGAAACTTGTTCACAAAGGTTCACGTATGCCCTGCATCGAAGTCCGAAACCACCACGACCAAAACTCCTAACTTCCGAGCTCGGCACCTGCCCCGAGCCGTACGAAGCAGCCACAGACGAGCCTGAAAAGCGTCAGGGATGGGGATTGTAGGGCTCATGGTTTTGAGGCTTGAGGGTTTGGAAGTCTAAAACTTCAAGTCACGCATCACGGCGAAGGCAAACGCGGTTCAATGCTCTGCGGCTCTCCCGATGGGAAAACTACACGCTCTGCGGGAAGCGGCTGTGAACGTAGATCCGTTTGCTGGAAGCATGCGTGGCAACCAGAACACTGGGCGGGGTCAGCCTCACATCATCATCACCATCATCACCACCATCATCATCGTCATCATCAACATGACATCGTCACCAACACCACCGTCATCATCATCACTTCCATCCATCCGTCCATCCATCCATCCAGCCAGGAAGAAGGGCCAGCCCGCCGGCCAGCCAGCCAGCCATCCAGTCATTCATCCGTCGTCACCAGAACTATACTGAACAGACTTGCATGCTGCGGGACTTCGCAGCTAAGGCCAGCACTGTTGCTGCTTCCCGACTCCTGCCTGTCGCCGTGCGCTTGCTGATTTTCGCGGCATAAACAAGGGGCCGGAGAATGGGAAACAATGCCAGCGAGTAACACATCTGATTGCTCGCTGAAGTTTATGTCAAATCCGCAGGTGACCTTTGCCCCGAGGGTGCAATGACAATACAAGAATACTGACCACAATCGTTGCATTCCAAGCTTTACCAACCCGAAAGCTAGAGCCTTGCCTTAGTTTTCGGGTACGGATCTATCCGGTTATAGGTTCGGGGAGTGAGTTTAACTTTCAGTGATTGGGTGTTCAGGTGGTGAGATGCAGCAGATCAGGGGTAAGGTGCACAGATGAAGGTGTATCTTTAAAGTCAAGGCTTACGGCTCGTACCCAGCATCTCCAAAGCTGAACACCGACACGGCCTGAGAAAATGAAACTGCAGAAACGTCTCTGCCTCTGCAAAATGAATCGAAACCCAACCCTGAACTCAAAAGCATGAGGCCCTAAGCCCTAAGCTTGAAGCCTGTTCCAGTCGTCCGCATCTCCGGTGACAAGGCCGCCAGACTTTCCGGAGCGGCTGCTTCCCTGCGGCGCGAGTTAGACTTGCTTTGCTTGCGTTTCGTACTGCTGCTTCTGCTCCTTCTCGCCCTCCTCAGTCTGCCCCCTCCTCCTTCCTGCTACTTCCGTCGCTGTGGAGCTGGCACTGCTGCTGCTACTGCTGCTATTGCTCTCAGTGCTGCTGCTACTACCATGTCTAGTAGGCTTTGTATAAGTATCTAACTACCACTGCCGCTACAAGCTGTATGTCTGTGAGTAGAACTAACTATTGAAGTGGCGGCCTAGGGGTCGAGGTACAGTAGAGGCAGCGGGGCTCGGCACCCTTGTGCGTATATCTCATCATGCTCAATAAGTTAAATTCTTTCTACTGTATCCAGACCGATACCTAACTCTACATTTGAAATGTGTGTATGCGCGTACGCGTGTACGAGCATTGCGTGCAGACAGGTGTTCGTGTGCATGTCAAAGTGTTTTTTTCCAGCTATCTTGTTTCGCTGCCCTCCTACAGGTTACAGTACTTGATGGTCTGCCGTCTTCTGCTCCGTACTCCACCATGTCACGAGGACTATGGATTTCGTAGTCCTACCAGAGCCTGCACGAGAGCAGAAGCATTGCAGCCAAAAAGGCAACGAAAGCCATTCGAGAACTGCCGTGCATAAGAAGGCCTCCCAAATTAGTCTCTTCGTTCTCTCCATTTTGCTGCAGATACTAAGTTGCCCTAAGAACCTAGCAAACAGATCTCCGCTGTCCGCTCTCTGAATTCAAAGTCGCTCCTAAGTGCCATGAAATCCCGAGCTCTAGTTCAGAGTCCGCCCTGCCCGATGCCTCAGAGCTGCCTGTTTGGGTGCTGCCGCCGGTGTCTTCGCCCTGTCAGCGCATGGGTAACAGCATATCACATGCAGGAGCTGCAGAGCTACAGCTGGACCTGATCAAGCATGCTGCGTTTCCCTGATATCTCGATCTTCTGTCCCCAAACCGTCATCCCTGAGCCTCCTTGAACCCGTTCTTCGAGAAGCAAGATGAACTGATGATGCGAATGAAGGGCTGCTCACCATGAGCTGCAATATACCAATCCCGGCTATGGCGGAAAGAACTCAATTATACAGATCCGGAACCAATCGCCACTGATCTATCCACATGGTGAAAATCAAGGCGATGAGCAGCAACACGAAGTCTTGGAGAAGTGACGTCATCACAGTCATAGCAACAGCTGCGAATGTGGCTCAAGTGACAACAAGCATCATGATGGTGCCATGGTCAACAGTGCCCAAGCCGCGGCAGCACACATCCAGTGCTCGCTCGTAGCACTAGTGGTGTGATACGGAATTCGGATCGTAGGTACCCTTATACTGGTACCGTGTTCTCGGAAAATAATACCAGGGTGCCAGTGTACAAGTACCCTAGGCCAATCCCTCAGCCTTCTGACTGCGAGTTGCTTTGGTGGTGGACGGCTTGATTTTACCTGGCGTCGAAAGGGCTTGGGGCACGCTGGGGACTACTAATGGTGCTCAATTGACGAGGCGGGGAAAGTTTTCCATGGTCAGTAGGACTTAATATAGTACACGATCGTAGTTTAGAGTATAGTCTAGTATGGTAAAGCATACAGTACATAGTATATAGTATACGGTATACAGTATAAAGTATATACTATGTAGTATAGTGTCGGGACTTGGAGATGCAACTACCAGAGCAACCATCACCCTTAGGCCATTCATGCAGACTCTGAGAAGCAGAAACAGGCGACGACAACAATGACGGCCGTCGTTGCTGCTGCTAATACGCTGTAATTTCTTCGACGGCTATCTTGCCACTGTGGCCGTTAGCACCATGATCGGCTTCGCACATGTTCCAACTTAGATTTATCTGCACTATCGCCTTGCGCTTCATGATGTTCGTACTGATGCTTTTGCCACTGCGGGCGCTATCACAACTGCGATCTGCTGCTCACCCGTGAATATGTGGCTGTCAATCGTCTTTGGGCCTGCCTACCTACCAACAGCTGTCTTGCAGCTCTCTCAACAACACATGCAGGAGATGCCATCAAACTTGTCATCGTCCTCTTCTTCCTCGTCGCCCTGGACGGCAAGCGAGCAAGTGACACTCTCCAACGCCCACACCCCCAAGTCATGAGCAATTCAGACCGCCAGGCATCCCCTGGAAAGCTTACAAAGCCGACTACCTGAAATGCCACAGACAGCTACCAGGCTGCCCTCCTCCATGCCGCTCGGCTGGTACTTCTGCCTTGGCTGACTGGCAAACCCTCTTCCACGAGCTAGCCGATCACAGCTTCTCTGCAGCTACTGACTTCGACCCCGGCGAAACACTCGAGTGCGTACTTCTGAGCAGGAGGCACAGAGATCTCGACGCCATCAATGAAATGGTTTTCACCCTGGGAGGTGCAATTGAGAACGGGACGATACGATCTGCAAGTCGCCAACAGCGGACTTCCACAACGGAACTGATCATTCCAGCTGAAGCACCAGGCCCAAAGCTCCGCGCCCTACGCCCAACGCCATCGCAATCAGAGAACTCCAAACTTCACTGGAGAACCCCAAACCGCAGCTGAGAGGGAGGCTTCGTCCAGCACCTGCTCAGGGGCTTCGGCCAGAAGGGAAACAGGAAGGGTAACACAGGCCATGTGGGTGCTGCCCTGGAGTCTAGCACAGCTGTAAAGTCCTATAAATGCGAGAGGCGCCAAACACCATTTCTATTCTAGTCTTGCCCGGAAACATCAAAAAATGTGTACTATCAGTGCACAGCAAAGCGCCAAAGCTGCCTTCTGGACGGCTGCCGGGTCCTGCATCACGACAAGGCCGAAATTGCCTGCAAAGCACCGAGAATGATGCCTTCCTCACGGGCTCGGACTTAACCACATCCCCAAGGCTAGCAGTGTGGGCCGGCGAACACGAAGCGGGCTTCCAAAAACCCTTGTGAACTCCCCAACTATTCCAAAAGCCTGAGCACCTTTAAAGGAACTCTAACATATAACATATCCCTTTTGTCGTACCCGGTCAAACGAAACCCACAAAGGAACCCAATCATACCCCTTTGTGGCAGCCGTTGTGGACTTCTGAAACCTTTCCTGGCCTGGCCGCGTGCGCGCAGTTTGACCAGTGTTCGGCAAGGGCTTCACCTAAGGGCTCTTGCTGCGTCTGAGGCTCAGCGCTTGGGAGGTTTTTGGAGGGGTTGAGGGCGCACCGTTCCGGAATTTAGGGCGCAATCAGTTCAGGAGACAGGGTGAAGAATGTAGCCTCGTGTTCTCGTCAAGGCAAAAAGCCGGGCCAGCTCTACTCTCAGAAGCAGTGCTGGCCTTGGAATGTGCCACGCACACTTGAAGCACCTGCACGACTCCCGACCAAAAAAATGCATAATGCTGCACACTAGCAAGTCGCCAAGTCTTGGGATGCAGGTTGAATAGCTTCCAAGCCGGGCAAGCGAAATGCAGCACATAACATCCAACAAGGAAGCATCACATGACCGCATGATCGAAGTTACCCACCTTGCCGTACTGTGCGTAATGACCTGAAGCAGGTGGTCAAAGAAAGAGAGCAAAAGACTATCGTGAGCGCCGACGACGCCCAGAACTAAGCTTGTTGGCTTGAGAACGTTCCTTCGCAAATACAACCCCCCTCGTCCGCGAAGCACCAGGAGGTTGATGCATCCAGTCGCATCACAGAAAACAGCATGTCATCTGTCCGATATGTTGACCAGACTCGCAGCGTTCACAGATCGTGACTCCCCCCGAGGCCTTCCAGAAGGCTCTTCGAGCGGAACCCGAGTTTGTTGATCCGGCGCACGATGAAGATACACCTGCGAAAGAGGGCCTCCTCTCACGGCCTCGGACCCGTTTCAAATCCCCTTGCCAAAAAGAAGATTTGAGGTCGGCCCCAACCCTAGCAATAATAGGTCATTTCAAGCAATACCACCACTAATACCAAGAAGAAATCCCAATAACAAGACCAACAATAGCTGATACTCTACACGTCTGCAGCCCTCCCTGCCGTGCTCCCTTGGGGGCCTGGCCTTGGGTTCTCAGAGCGAAGCTCTTCCAAGTAGCCTCGCCTGAGCAGAGCTCTCTGAGCCTCCCCGGAGCTCTGCGGAGGGGAAGAGTTGGGCCGTTATGTACCTATATATATATATATATAACATGTATCTATATACTGTTATGTATAGTTTATATATAGCACAAGGGCACAAGGTACCTCGAAGCCTTGTTCTAAGTATCAAGGCCCCGATATTACTTGAGAGGAAGTTGGCCAGCT
>CAJNJA010016018.1:0-11522 GCA_905231915.1 Symbiodinium necroappetens | reverse complement strand
TACAGTGCATCTGCTGGATAAGAAGTGCCAGCTCCCAGCGTTGGGCGCCCTTCATTTCTTAACTTCCTTTCAGTTTCGCATTTCCATATTCTGTAGGGCCCCTTCATTTCTTCTCCGGGGCTCGAGCCCCTGCAAGTCTAGGTACTATGGCATTGGCCTTAAACGTTCGTAAGTCACCAAGGCTCACGGCCCGCAAACCACCAAAACAAGAAACGTAACACCTTTAATTTCTTGTTTTGGCTTCTGTGCCTTAGGCTGAGGGCTTGAAACCACCCGAAATAAGAAACGTAGCCCCCTACATTTCTGATTCTAGGGTTTTTCCAGGCTTGGGAGCACCCGAATCAATACACGAACCACCCATCCAAATAAGCAATTATCCCAAAATGTTGGGTGCCCTTCGTTTCTTGGCTGGGAGGCGGTTTTAATTTTCGGCTTTTTGGTGCTATCCGGCTGATGTAGTTGGAGCATTTCTTATCCAATCATTTCTTGTACAGTGATTGCACTGTTGCTGCTGGGGCCTGTTGTTTTTAATCGTTGGAAGGTGGCAGAAGTGCAAAGTGCCACACAATTTAGGAAACAGTCTGCATACACACGCTGTTCAGACACGGCATTCAGTCTTCCAGGCGTGCCTTGACAGACCGTGTCGACCTCCCTGGTTGTCTTGTTGTGTGTGGCTGCAGGGCACTATGGAGCTGCAGATTGCACACAGCCCAGTGTCCAGACAGACTTGCTTGGAGCACTTTGGCCATCCACATGAGTGTTGAGAGATTGCTGGCAGTACCGGAACGCCGAGAATTAGTCTAAGGCCCACATGGAGACGCGGCTGCGAGCAGCAGTCACGGAGACCAATCTGCACCGGACATGACCAATACGTAGTCAAGTTTTTTCGTCCCGGACAGCCTGAGTCAGAGGAGCATGACTATGGCATGATTGGATGCTTCATGTGGAGCATGATCATCAGAAGACATGCAAGTTCCCTGCGCAGTTCAATTCAGCTGTCAAGAGATGCCTCCTGCACACCGTCCGGCGCGCCCCGCGCGCGCGTCTCATGGCCGACCATGAGAAGGAGGGGATCAGATTGCGTGGTGAGAGATCAGCGGGCTCCAGGACGGGAGCAGAGGGCTCTGCTGCCAAAGATCACGGCAGCTCGCACGGGGCATGCTTGTTGGCCAAGTCATCCTTGAGGAACGTGAGTAAGATTCGATGTGCAAAGCTTCAGGAGCACTCGCCAAAAATCTCAGGATGCGCTCGGCGCCGATGCAGATCGAGCCGAGCGACTCTTGTGCAGAACTGGAAATTGACTTACGACTGACTCCTGAACTTGCCATCTTTGCAGATGCCATTGGACTGATGATTTTCGTGCCAAGCACTTCCCAAAGGATTCAAGGCGTGTGCTAGGTTACTGAGCGTTGCTCACGAAAGGGATTCTTGAACACCCGGCTGTTTATGCATTTGTGTGTTGGCCGTGTGGAAGCTTAGCTGTGGTCCTATGGTCTGGACTGTGGCACTCGATTTTCATTCATCAAGGTCCCAGCCAACTTCGATGTTATAAGATGTTATAAGCCATCCCTTGCAGACAACCTGGCAGGTATTGTGATCGATTGTGGTGGTGTGGGTAGTCAGGTACATGTACAACGATGTACACTGGACACCACGTTTGGCCAATGTGCCACATGCCAAGTTTGAGCCAAGTTCGAAGATGTTGCACAGCCGGCACCATAGCCAGTGACTTTGGTGATTTGAACGGAGTCTCAGGAGGCTTCCTGTCCAACCTTGTCGTTTCGGCCTATCTGCGGAGGCGCGAGGTGATCGTCAGGTGTCTGTTCAACACACTGTGCGGAGAGGCCACTTCTATCAATCTCGCTGTCCTATCCCGCCATCTTTGCTCTTGGCTTCGGGTGCTCGCTGTCCTACTACGGCTATTTGAGGTTCTCATCTCAGACAGTCGCCGGGTCACGGCAGTTCGAGAGACCGCAGCATGTGACAAGGCCGGAGCAGTTGCCGGATCCCCTCCGCGAGCGAGCAAGAGTCGCTAGCAACACTTTCTTCAGGGCCTTTGATGAAGCTCTCACTGCGATTAGTTCGGTGTACATGCTGCCTTTAATGTGCTCGTCTGCAAGCACTCAGCACTGCTAAGGAGATGATGTCATCAGCAGCTTGGTACATCTGCCGCGACGTTTGTTTTTGTTTGAACCTTTGACTTCTAAACCGTGCAGAAGCCAAGCAAGTTCCTATTGCTTCATCTCATGTGGCAATGTGCATATCGGCTGTCAACCCTGCACCCTTCGAGGACACAGTTGACAGCCTGCTCCGCACGACTTCGCGGATGAAGGACAGAACATGACAGAACCATGCGCCGGCAATCATGTCATGAACTTGTGACTTGTGGAAGGAAGTACTCGATCTTCAAGCACTTTCGAACGCAACATTGGGCAGCTGTGTCAGCATGTCAGAGCCACAGATGTGCTTCATGCTTGCCGTGGCACGAGTGTTGCAAAGGCTTCACCGACATCGTCAAGAATCGCACGTCCCTGGGAGTCAAGGACTACCTTCCTGACTGGCAGGCTGGGCTGCCGTCTCTCAATGTCTCTCACACTCCGAGGAATCAGTTCCCCAAACAGTTTGGTACAGACTACTCGTATGGGACTATCCGTTCCCGTTGCACGGCTCCCGGAGTGGCGCGGTGTCCGCTAGAGACGTATTGTAATCTCCAGCACATGGACCACTTCTTGGCCATTCTTGGCCTCGGAAACCTTGAATCGCAGCAGTAAGTACATGGGCGAAAGGATTTCCTCCTGAATCCCGCCAGTATATCGGGAGAAGATGTGCCATGCTCCGTCTCCTGGTGGTCTCCTCGTGCTCTTCTCGTGGTCGTCATGGTCGTCGTGGTGCTCTTGCACTGTTCGTGGATCTAAGATGGCATAATAGTACTGGTCTATAACATCCAAGAGCTGGAATCCACAACTAAACGGAGTGCACAATCCGCTGGCCGACAATCGCACAGGTGCCTGCCATCAGCCAAGTCTTGGGCAAGAGTGAGCGCGTTGGCATCCGAATGGCCCGTGAAGGCAAAGTTGCCAAGCATCCCGTCATAATGGTTCCTGGGATCATCACGACTGGCTTGGAACTTTGGGATGGAGAGGACTGCATCAAGAATTATTTCAGGCAGAGGATTTGGGGCACCACGACCATGCTGCAAGCTATGGTCCGTGATCCAGACTGCTGGGTTCGGCACATGTCCCTCAACACAACTACTGGCCTCGATCCACTGCAGCAGCCGCACTTTAACCGCACGATCCGTGTTCGCCCATCTCAGGGCTTTGAGAGTGCTGACTTCTTCATTGGCGGATACTGGCTGTGGGGTCTCATGATTGAATCTCTTGCAGATGTTGGATATGACCAAAACTCAATGTACATGGCTTCTTATGATTGGCGTTTGTCCTTCGAAGACATGGAGCGGAGAGATTGGTACTTCACCAAGCTGATGCAGCAGATCGAAACCCTCGTCAAGATGAACCGCGAGAAGGCAGCGATTGTGGCGCACTCTATGGGAGGAAACCTGTTTCACTACTTCATGCAATGGGTCACGCATAACGTACATCCCAACTGGGTGCACAATCATGTTCACTCGGTAATCCTGATTTCATCTCCACTGCTGGGCCTGCCAAAAGCGTACTTCTCGCTCCTTACAGGTGACAACAGAGACTTTGCTACCATGGGCACCTTCAGTGCTGTTGTCAACCATTACTTTGGTAGCAAGACGCGTCGGAGTCTTTGGAGAAGCTGCTCATCCTTATCGATGATCATGCCGATTGGTGGAAATGCAGTCTGGGGGCAGCAGGTCACGGGCATGCCATTGGTGCAAGTACAGGGCAAGAACCTAACGGTTGAAGAAGCATATGATTTGCTTGCCAGTGCTGGGCACGTTCCACGGGATTTGCAGCGGATTGAGGCCTGGCTCTTGCAGGGAATTCGTGCTTCAACACCGATTGAAGCACGGGCAGAACACCAGAGAAAAGACACAACCTGGGGCAATGCGCTGGCAACCGTCCTGCCCTTTGCGCCTCAGATGAAGATGTATGCATTATACGGTGTGGGAGTCTCTACCGAGTACACGGGAGCTTTGGAAGCATCTGGTGATGATGTCCAACGTCCTAAATACGGTATTGATAGGGAGGCTCACGCGCCGAATGCAGGCTTCTTGCTTGGAGACGGTGACTACTCCTGCCCTGTTCTTTCATTGGGGTTCATGTGCACAAAGGGCTGGAGAAACGAAGCGAGGAACCCTGCAAGGATACCATGCACAGTGCGAGAGTACAAAGACAAGCCTGGGCCCAAAGGTGTAATGTCCGGAAGCCTGCGTGGCGGACCCAGCTCGGGAGATCATGTCGACATCTTGGGGAACGAGGAGCTGTTGGAAGATCTGATCTCATTGGTAGTCGGCGGAAGGCTTGGTACACGCGTCGTCTCAGACTTGGCAGAAACTGCCGCACGCTGGAACGATGGCTGATGCAGTGTCCCATCCTGCATCCTGGCCCGCTAGCCCACGCAGACCATGATTTGGAGACGTGCCATGCGAGATTCGATCCAGGCGGCCCGGCTTGCCTGCGAAAGGCCGCCGGCCTGACCCCATGGCCCCAACCTGAGGAACCCGCGCCACATGCAGCGACCAGCAGAATGTTGGAGTTCAGCACCTCTCGCAGCATCACTGCGACTTCTTGTGATTCTATGACATTATGACCGCCCGAAAATCCACCATGATTCACCATCTCAGATTGATCGAGTTTCTATGGAGAAGCCCTGTTCACAGCCGTTCCTGGCGGTCATAGCATGTAGAAACAGTTGAGAAATCTGATCCACCAGTCCGCAGCCGAGACTTGTTTCAATAGAGACCAAAGTCCTACTCTTTTCTGTCCGTGGCTTTGAGCTTTTCCGAAGCCGCTACTTGACTGGGCAGGAGCTTCTGGAGCCGACTGTCCAGAAGATGACGGTTCTGGGATCTGAGGCGGTGCCGAGTGTTTTTCTGTCCGTGTGACATTCACCAGCCGCCAGCCATGCCAGCTTCGCATTTGGCGTTGAGAGCCGAGCTTTTCCCAGTCCACTTCGGAAAAGACTTCGCCACGGAGCGCATCGGAGCGCAGTGCAGTCCAAGTCAGGGTCTTCTTCGTCATGGAGTCTAGTCGTCACCGAGAGCCCTGAAGGTCTGTGAAATCGAGCAGCCACGCACGCTTGGGTGTCGGCCGTATCTGGCTTTGGATTCGGCTTCCTCCGTGGTGTCGCTTCCATCTCCACTGATTCGCATGTTAGCCCCGCTTCTGTGGGTCGGCCCAGCCCAAATCGAAGAATCGATTCGAATCGATAGTCTCCTCCAGCGCCTCGGGGAAGGTGCCCTCCACATGGAATGGATCGCTTAGAGGGAAGAGGACTAGTCGTGGAGATGGCAAGGATGATATCTCAGGCACAGGGAGTTGGACTCTGCCGCAGTCACAATTTCTTCCCAGATCGCTGGCGAAGCAAGGCGGCCAAAGACAGCTGCAAAGGCCGAAGAGGCGGAGAGGATGGTTTGGCAAGGGCTCTGTCCTGTACCCCCGCCACAGCACATCGCGCGCTGGGCTTCGTAATTCGGGAACGTCGAATCGAAGCTTTGAACAAGCATCGGCAAACTAATCAAACTATCAAGTTGAGATATCGAGACGTCGAACAGCCACGACAGAGGGTGCCTGCATTTTCGTTCTCGTCAAGACATCTCGAGACACAGCGACTGGTGATCACGAAGGCGAGGGGGCGGTTCCGACTCGCGGGGCAGGAGCATGTTGACTAACCAGTCCTATCGAAGCTCTCGGTGTACTATGGTGTGCTGTTTGCGGTGCTGTGGAGCGTGAATGTGGTGTTTGTTCAACTGCCGGTGTTGGACTTGAGCAACTGCGAAAAGGTTGAGCACCTCAACACTTCCGTGGCGAGGCACATGAAGGAACTGCCCTGCTGGCGCAAATTGGCAGTAAATGCTGGGTCTGGTGTCTGCGCTTGACGTACATCGTCAACCATGCACCCAGCGTTCCCGAAATGTTTCCAGCAGCATGCAGAGATTGAGATTGCAGACCATGCAGAAAGGATCTTTCATTTAGAATTTCATTGTTGAACATTTTGCGCTTCGCTTCGTGGCTCGGAGAGTCCCCGTTGAATCTTGACACCCGTGCTCTGTGGGCACTTCGGTGAATGCGCGGCCATGGCTGGCATCAGTACCGATCGTATGCGAGCAGAAGTGCGGAAGCTGCTGGCAGAAGTCGACTTGAAAAGTACTTCAGTAGGCTCCTTGCATGCAAGGGTATGTCACGGTAGGACATATCTCACTCACTTCATGTCCCAGGTCCCTGTCAGTGGATTGGTGGTGTGGAAGCTTCAAATCGTAGACATGACACGACCAACACAGGGGCGAGGGCAGACATAGCAGCTTCAAGGCTCCGCATCTGCCCGAGGCCAACTTCGTGCGTCATTGGAAACATCCCTCGGCCTCGGGCCGGGAGCTCTGGAGACCCAGAAGGCGCCCTAAGACGCGGTGAGGTTTGCCCATGGCACACGCGTCCTGTGCCCTTTGCTCTTCTGCAATGAGTCGATGGTGTCTCAGGACGAAGTTCAGCGCATATTCTCCTCCGAGATTAGTCAGCTCCATGCCGCCGAGTCTACAGAAGGCGGTCGCGGGCAGAAGAAGGTGCGCATCAAGATGGCGCATGCGTGTGCATGCAGATGCAAACTCACTTACTCAAAGGCAAGAGGCCGTTGTCTGCAGTGTGCCCGTGTACTGTACAACCTCAAGTGACACTGGGCTGCGCTAGTTACAAGTTTCAAGTCTGTTCATGTGTCAGTGTGTGCCTTTGGCTTTGCTCCCACCCTCAGCTTGACAACAGTCTAGACATAAACAGACTCTCGTCCTGTGTCGGAGCTCTCAGGGCTTGCGTGTCATGCCCAGTCTCTCCCTTTCTGAAGTCCTCGACGACCTGCGAGCACCTCAGTGTGACACGCCACTGCGGCATCAGGTGACATCGCCACTTAAAGGGGCACGATCTTCAATTCTGAAGTGTTACGTACGTGTGTCAAACGTTTTGATGTTCCTTGAGAAAGCTCAGTAACAGCTAGATTCGCCCTACTGGCCACTCTTGCCGCATGCGGTCGTCTGGATCCTCAACACGAATTGTGCCACTTCCCGAGGCTGCCCCCCCCTTGCCTCTCTCCGCCCCCTCCTCTGTGCCGGAAGGTAGCCCGGGCCTTCATCCTTCAGGTGTTCAAAAAGGTGCAGGCAATTAAGAGGAGGGCGAGTCCGGTGAGCAAGCAGGGCAAGAAGGGGCAAGAAGAGGCAAGTGGCAGAAATCCGTTAGCGGTCCGGGCTTGCATTCGCACTGAGACATTCGGAGGTTCCACTGGTTTGCAAGCACGAGAATGCGCGGGAACATCTGCGACTGCCTAACAGAAAAACTTACGATGTTGACCACCTTGCATGTTTGGGCATGCAGTTCCTTTGCACCCGCATGCTGAACCGGTTGTTCTCTCCTACTGAGGTCGTACCCCCGAACTCGGTGTAAGTCAAAGGACTTCTATCAGGGTCCATAACACGGTTGGGCTCACACGACGAACACCTGCACACGGCAAATGGCGTGAATCAGCGGAAGGCGACGAACAGACTGAGAAGCAGTTCAATGCATGGGAAACTCACTCGCACTTGTCAAGTGAAGGGGTGACATGGTCTCTGGATATCTCTGGCAGGATAGTGAGTGAGTCCTCAAGCACAGTTTGCATTGTCCATAACAGCGGCAGCCTCTCGATCACAGCATTAGCAACTTGTCAGCATACTGTGCAGGAAGATACCACTCAGAACATCGGAGGCCTCGGAGCTGTTGTGTGTGAGTGTGTCACACCGCACATGTCGAATTTTGCAGGTGCAAGCAAAAAGGCAGACTCTCATAAGCGATCAGACGAGAAGACGCTTGAGTCTGCAATGATTGGTGTGCATGAAGCGTGTATTTGTGCAAGCCGCGCTTGAAGCGGTTTCAGGAGGAAGGCCAAAGATGCCAAAGATAAGAAAAGCAAGAAGGAGAAGGATTCCAAAGACGACCGGAAAAGAGCGAAAGTCGAGGAAGAAGCACCGCATCCACCAAATGCAGGCCTTCCCTCGACCTCGTGCAGATCTGCGCAGAACATGAAGTATCCGAAAGAGAAGGAAGAGGAGAAACGGGCTGCGGAGGAAGAGGAAGCAGATGGCTTGGAGGCCGAAGATGTGGATGTGGACGTCGGAAAGCCGGCGGCCGCACCTATTTTCGACAATTGGGATCCCACACCGCTTCCGGTCCCTGCCTTTGAACCGACTTCAATTGCTGAGCCAGCCAGGGCTTCAGCCATGGTTCTGAGTGGTTCTGAAGACGGCACAGTGCGGTTGTGGGATTTGGAGTTGGAAACGAAATGTATCCGTGTTCTGGAAGGTCACACAGGAACTGTCCACTCCTTGACAGTCAACTGGGAAACCTTTGAAGCCGTGAGTGGCGCGGATGACTCCTCAAAACTTTGGAATCTGAAGCTAGGTGGTTGCCAAAAGACGATGACCGAGGTTCCGGAAGGTTGCACGGCAGTCGAAGCAGACTGGACCGGTCGCCGCGCGCTTGCCGGATGCGGGGACGGCTCCTTGAGAGTATGGTCCATGACCACTGCAGACCTGCAAACGACCTTCCCGGCACACCGTGGCGGTGTCTGGGCATTAAAAGCTGACTTCAAGAGCAACAGGCTGGTCAGTGCTGGAGACGAAAACTTCAAGATCTGGGATGTACGCGATTGGACATGTGTACACACATCCAGCGGACATGCTGGTGGCTTGATGTGTATCTCAGTAAACTGGACGAAGTCCCAGCTGCTTGCTGGAACCGGAAGCTCGACCAAGCATCTGCAGCTGTGGAACTTCGCGGCTCCTCGCAGAAAGTTATTGGAAGTGGAATGTTCGGCATTGCAGTTCTACGATGTAATACATGAGGCCCCGTTTGCTCTTCCCGATTATGTTCCTCTTCCTTTCTTCGACAGCTAGACGCTGACATCTCGCACGGTATGGGTACTGTAGGTTTTCCTATGCCTGCTTGAGGCAGAGAGTGAAACGACCGATCCTAATGCGTCCAAAGCAGATTTACTACAAGGCGCCAGGGTCAAACTTCCGAAGCAATGGGTCAATTCAGCATAGGAAGGGGAGTGCACATGCCAGGACATGCGGATGTTGTGGCAGCGGCATGGATGCAGTTCCGTTGCAGTACAATAAGAAGTTGTGCAGATGCAGCCTGGCCGCGTGGTGGCCGCATGTTTGAGCCCTCAGGACCTTGCCGTGGATTGGACCAATGGTACTGCAGTCACGGCTGGCTGGGATGCCCAACTCATCACCTGGAACCTGGAGAAAAAGACCCAAATACAAGTGCACGAATGCATCTTGACAGAGACCGCCATTTCCGTAGCCTAAAGGGCTGCACACGCTTGTATCGGTGTGGCAGTGACATCTCAGGCAAATTTGGCCGCGTACGATCTTTGGCAGTTGATTTCAAAGTGCAGCAGGCAAGCCATTTTGAGGTTGAGGTTCGCTAGAATGATTATGCTGTTGCCGATTTCAGTTCATTGCAGACAGTGAGGGTTCATCTGCACGTCGACACCCCGAACTCCAAAGCAACTTAGAATGGGTCGTCGCATGAAACGAACTTGCCCCTGCCTGCAGGCTCTGTGCGGCTCGAGCAATGGAAGTCGGGGGGCCCGGACTGTGCCAACTTTAGATGCACCGCTTCGGCCTGGCTCCGAGGCTTGCATCTCATGGACTTGCACAATGGGTTAACTCAGCGCAGCCTGGAGGGCCATGGTGGTGCAGTCACAGCATTGAATGTGCAGAGAATGGTCGTGTGAGAAGCAGGAAGCTCCGAAACCGACAAGCACATGTCACGAGATCTTTGAAAGTTCTGGTTGGTGAGCACCGGTGTGGTTTGTGGTCAAGCACAGCGAGCTGCTTGCCACTCAAGAGCAGTCTACCTCAACCCTCAGGATCCGAGCAGAGGTCTGGAACTGAATTGACACAGCTTGACACGTTTGACTGCATTGAAGCATGGTCGCCGCCACAGTCGAGCACACGATTGCAACGCACAGCTAGTGAACAGACTGGACGCATCGCGCCTCGGAAGTGACTCGCACCAGAGCAACGATGACTCGCCGACGTCTGACACCGTGGCGGCAAGCCGAGGTGTTCAGTGCATCGGGCTAGAAAAGATGATGGTGCTGACTGCCTAGAGTTTCAACTTTCGGCCGGATTGGGTGGGATGTGGTGAGATGCAAATATTGGTTGTCACACGAGCAAGAACAAAACAGCAAGCAAGCAAGCAAGCAAGAGAAAGGGACGGAAAGCCAGAGAGAAGGAAGTGTATGCAAGTGTGTGTATGTGTGTGTGTGTGTCGAGGATATTCGCATCGGGTGTTTTTTGCATCAACCGGTGTCCACAATGACGATGTGCTTCAGGGTACGCGTCAGGGGACATCGATGTTAACAGGAGTACTTCTTTTGCGGTCCAACGAGGAACTCCATACTCTAGGGGCATGCCTGCTGATATAAGAGCTAAGAAGGATCCCGTATCCATCGATGTCCACAGATGGACTTGCTGCTGAATAGCATATTCCCGACATAGATGGGGTTTCATCGGGTGCAGCAGGCTGATGCCCGCATGTTGCGTTAAGTCTCTCAGAAAACTTCGTGAGCTTTCGATCTCGGAAGGGCATCGGGAAGTGCATTTTTATTGAGGGCATACATGGTGTGCGCAAAGGGATCTGATTTGCAATGTCGGTTGTCGACATCTAAGCTCTTGGGACGGAACTACTGCAGGCACGAATCCTCGGATAATTTCAATGGAACCACTCGGCACTGCTTCTAGCACCTTCGAGTCCCAGAAGTCCAGAAGCCAAAGGGGTGATTGTCGTTTGAGAGAAGAGAAGTGCTCATCCCACTTTATCGTGACTTTAGACACCCTTCGTTGCATATCCGTCATGCAGGCGAGATTCAAGCCCTGGAATACTGGAACAGATGTGACCAATGTCATTGCCAGGGACTCTCTACACTTGGGTCAGCTTCGGTTTCAGGAGCAGGCCAGACTTACGATGTTGACAATATCGAGTCAGGCTGTGTGCCGATGGTCACGTGCCAGATCCAGCCTGCAGGTCGGCGCCGTGGCGCAGATAAAAGAGGAAATGGGTCGGTGGGACAGTCAGCGACGAATCGCAGAGGCCCTCCTCATCTTGCAGACTCGATTGACTTCAGGGCAGCATGAGTTATTCGAAGACGGAGCATAGTGAGATCACGAGCACTCGGACTTGTATATGACATGCATCTCATTGCGCAACTTGTTGCCGATTACTTGAGGTTCCTTGGAGGCTAACAGCGGCCAATTTGCTCTAGGTGTGACTCGCGAGCCTCACTTGTTTGAGGGGCTGATGAAGAGTTGCAAGCACGCGCACGCACGCACGCACGCA
>CAJNJA010016017.1:0-11276 GCA_905231915.1 Symbiodinium necroappetens | reverse complement strand
TTGAAGGGGCCCCAAACCCCCAAAATGCGCCCCAACACAATGTGTTCGGAATTTTCGGTTCTGTTGGCCTTAGGAGGGCTCTTCTACAGGCCTTGAAGAGGTAAGGGCTTTACTTCTGGAACCGTGCGAACGCGAACCGAACGGTCCAGAACCTTCGCTCAAAACCGAACCGCCGAACCGAACCGCACAAACAGAAACCGTAACCGAACCGAACCGAACCGTTTGTTTCCTGCGAAGGGCCCTAACATGTTGTGCTTTCGTAATGGGACAGGGTTTAGGGATGTTTAGGGTTTCGGGGCTGAAGGATATTCTAGTGCCTTGCTACTTGCAGTACACAGTCGTACCGTCATCGTAGCCTCAGAACAGCCCAATAATACCTCATGGCAGCCCTCATAATTTGTACCTGAATAGCTTTAGTCCTATAGTGTTACGGTGCTAGTACCCTCATGATTGGTACAGTACCCACATCGTACCCTACTAGAACTCCTATAGTCCCCGAAACCCTAACTCCTAAACCTCGCCGGGGCACTTCTCGCCCGCTCGCATCAGCTGCAAAGCTTCTGACCAGCCCGGGACCACCTCAGACGGCCTTCGCGGATTTAGGAGATTCCGCGTTTAGGCGGTTTGGGGTTTAAGGGGTTCAGGGGCTTAGGGGCTTCGGGGTTTAGGGTTTTGGGGGTTTGAAGTACTCTCCAAATCCGGGCCTGAAGATGACAGGATCTCCTCTGCGGTACCTGCCAAGGCCGATCTATCTACACTGCATGCCTCGGAGGTTTGAGCTCACTGCCGACGGCGCACGAGGAATCAAACTCCGTGCCGTCCACAAGAGTGCCCTTGTAGTGACACCTTCGGTGGCCATGCCAGATACTTCAAGACTAAAGAGCGAGGTTCAATACCCTATTATGATTGGGGCAAGGGCCTAGAGTCATATCAAGGGTTCTTGCAGTCATAGCCCGCAAAATATGGCAACGTACAGCGGCATCATCGCTAGCAGCAGCACCACCACTGCCGGTGTCGCCAGCATCAGCATCAGCATTATGATCATGATCGTGATCATCATCATCATCATCATCATCTTGTAATCATAAAGGTCGTCTCTTCTTCTCTTCATGAGGCTACTGTTGCTCTGCTGCTGCTGCTGCTGCTGCTGCTGCTGCAGCTAGCTGTAGCTGCCACAGTAGCAATCATGCAGGAGGGTAGCATATCATGAGTAGGAGGAGCTGCAGCAGCCAGCAGCAGTAGCAGCCAGAAAGTGGGGACTGCAAGTGCAGAGACAGTGGTGGCAGAAGAAGCCCTCAAAGTTCTCCCCCTGAAGCCTCCGCCCCACCCAAGCCTGCAGGGGTTGTTCGGACCGGGCCTGCCGAGCTCGAGAGATCAAAGCCAGTGACGGCTGAGGAGCTCGGAAGCTAAGGTGGCTTTAAATGCGGCTTCAAGTTTCCGAGAGGGTCCCATTTTGTGGTGCAGTGGGCCCAGGGTCTTTCTAGGTTTCTCAAGGAATCCGCAAAGAGCTCGCTATGCCTTCGAACGACGAGCCCATCGAGACTGCTTTTGAACCACCATCTGATCGACAGCTACACCGCGCCTTTTCAGCGGCCAGGCTGAGCGCAAGGCCCGGTACATCCAAACCTCAAGCCCGGAACCTCGCCCGAACCACCAACTCCCGTTCAGCCCTACTCCCCAGCGCCTCTCTCCGGACGGATTACTTTTGATCACCTGCACTCAGAGTCGGCGAGTTGGCCGACTACTGCACGAGATCTTCCAAAGCCACACGGACTGCCCGCAGTACTGTAACCGCCGTGACCACTATCCGAATCATCCGCATGAACACTTACCACCGGCAACAGCATCATCAGCAGCATCATCAATCAATCAATCCATCCGTCCGTCCATCCATCCACCCATCCATCCATCAATCCATCATCATCATCATCATCGTCATCATCATCATTATCACCATCATCATCATCACCATCTACTTCCTCGGCGTCGTCGTCAAAGTCTTCTTCATGTCATCACGCACCATCACACAAGCCAGGACAAGGCAGAACCATCCACAGTCTGATTCTCACCGCCCCCATGAACACCAGTAGTCTTCACTTGAGGAAATGACAGTGAAGGAGTGGTTGTACGCAGCAAGCCAGTCCTTGTAGCGCAGGCCAGAGCTCGTCTCCTGGAACCCATGCCTCTCGGCACGTCTCGGCACGTCTCGGCAATACGTTGAGTCGTTTTGTCACTAGCTCCATTAGCTGCATCGCGCTGCACATCACGGTAGGATGGAGCCTCGCACACATCGTGCTTGCGGGGGGGTGCCTCTTGACCGAGTCATCCAGGAATTCCTCCTGCTTGGCGCCGCGGAAGCGCAACGCCTGGGATAAGTGACAAGTTGGCATTGCAGTTTTTTCGTCGAAGAATCACCGGCTTATACTCCATACGTTGTACATGTAAGTTAGGGTCTGTATGCTGTAGGGGCTTAGTTCCGATGCCAACAGTATGCAGAAAAGTGACATCACGATACATGAAGAATCTTGGCTGCACAGGAAAGCTGGTGCCGGCCCACACGAAGAAGCCGTTCCGAAGAGTCAGCTCACTTGTCCCAAAGCATGCAGGCTACTCGACCATGAACATTGCGAGGGGGCGACGCTTGCGCTCTCCTCGGTCGCCATGCCAAACCAGTGGATTAGTTTAAGCGTGTCTGGATTCTAAACCACCTGTAACAACTGCCGGCAGACTCAGGGTGTTGGGTGACTAGCGGGGACAGCATCCCAAGACAGGATGCCATGTGCGCAGCTTTCGAAGTCGTGTAGCTGAGGGAAGGCAAAGTCATAAGCTGCAAGCAGCAAGCCTGAACAAAAATGGATCAACATCACGACGTCGCTTGACTAAGAGCGGATGGGCATGGACTAAGCAAATGCTGGGATCTTGCAAAAGCGTGAAGAAACATGTACGTTCTGCGGCCAGTATCCGTTTCTGTCGCGCGCCGACAGCAAACCAATCGCCGATCATGACTATAGCTGCGCACGGAGCGCGCTGGCGGCTCACTATGTACATTGCAATCATCTCTTGGACCGCTATGAGTACACATCGATTCACTACCATCTTAGCTGCTCCAGGCCGTGCGAAGAGTAGGACCTGCCATAGGGAACCGGACTCTTCGCAGATCGATCGCCTCAGCGGAACTACCGCTGCCACACATAAAGCCGAGACCCTCAGACGGCCTCCACACGACACCACCAACGATTCCACCCATGACAAGCGCCAGCACGAGAAGTGCTTGAAGCCTGGCAGCGCCAGCTTTTCAGGCGAGCACCGCTGTACGAGTACTGGACACACATGTTTTGGTACAGATTTGGGGTACGGAATTCCCACCCTGAAGTTCTAGGCACTCTGCAGAAGGACGTCGAAAAGCAAAGCAACGAAATTGATCCACGCAGGTGAGTTGCTTCGTCATGATCTTCTCAGAAAACGCACGGGAAGCCAAAAGGGTGTCTCAGGCTAGCAGTGCTGCAGCATGCTATTCAATTGCCCAAGTGGATGCGGCAAGCTCTGCAAATGCCATGATCGGCCAGACCTTACCCGAAGCCTCGACTTGCGAACATCCAAGTGAGGCCCCGGAGCCAATCCAAACAAGACACGACAACAAATAAGACAACCCTGAATGCTCCTCAGCTGCGACAGGGACAGGGCTTCGTCCTGCACCCTCTGAGCGGGCAAGATGCCTCGGAACAACTGCAAGCCGGAGACGTCTACCGAGAGTGGGGGCCTACGTCCTCGCCGTAGAATTCTCAAGAAATGTGCATTGAACTAGAAATTGCACCGTCCGTGGATCTCATTTGTACCCGGGAAACTCGTGCCAAAGATCCCAGAAGTCAGCTCATCGGAATCGGACCTCAACTCGCCGACGTAGTTTTCAGACACTTGCATCTCGTCGCGATGCATGTCTTAGCGCTCTGCATTGAAAGCACTTGTCTTGTCTTGGTTCGGTACCCAATGATCAGTGTCGACAACCACAGTTACTGCCATTAGTATACTGTCTGCGTTTGGCATCCCTGGCCCTGCCAGAATTTTCAGAACCACCATCACCTTCCTCAGCATCACATCATGCTCCTAGAACCCTCAGCATGAACATCGTCATGATCACCACCATCATTCGTCGCCCACGCCGTTGCAACGATCGTCATTTCGTCATGATCATGTCTTCAACTGCTACGATCATTACCATGTTATCAGCCACGGGGGGGTTGGATCCCTTCAGTCCACTCCTGAAGTCAATCGCGACCCGCGTTCCCCCTGGGCAAGCAGATTTTTGCATCCGCCGGTCACATATCACCGGAGCCCGGGTCGGCTAACTTCGAAAGCAGTCGGCGCTCATCTTGCGCCCCTCGGCTGCCGGGGAGACTTTGCAACCCCACGCAGCCCTTGACTGCTGTCAGATCAAGAGGTGTTGAGCTTCGCTACGGCGAACTCTCAGCCAGCGTCACATCGGCCGAGCGTCACAGCCACAGTTTCTGTTGCTCAGAGCTCGCTCTGTTAACCCAATATGCCAGGGTTGGCAGACATGACACTTTCGAAATCTGTTTCTCGGCAACGGTCAGCTGGCATAACAACCTTTTGCTCCTTACGATCATAACGGTACCGTGAAACAACGAAGCACTGGCAGCCGGCAGATTCCTGTCGTTCAGAACTCGCCGAGCTCACCCTCAGGTATCAGAGTTGCAAACACCGTGTTCCGACATTTTTTCCTCTGTCTCAGCCCAGGGCAGCTGGCCAGCGCGGCCAGCACCAAAACTTCCAGCAGTTTGTTGCGCAGCCTTCGTCCCAGTGGTTCCTTCGCATGACATGCTGCAAAATCCGAAACTAACCTGGATCGACAAGAGGCGGCTCCTGGTCTTGTCATAAACAAACGCTTTCTGATCGAAGAGTTCGTTATACCTGACAGCACGGGCACTACTGCAACGGAACCACGTCTCGACTTGTTGAAGACGTGGCTTTTCGTCTGATTCTGCACTTTGGAGCACTCGTCGTCATCCAGCTCGTGCACAGGTATCCCGTCTCCCATGGAGGTCTGGTTGGCCTTTGCTATGCCGCTGTGCAACTGACCGACAACCTCTCAGCCTGCGATACCAACTGGATGCATGAGCTCCAAACCACATAGTGCAAGTTGTTCTTCCACTCGTGCCCCAATTCGTTCCTGCCGGCTCTAGGTCGCCACAATTCTATGCACCGGCTGCCTACGAGTACATCGCCCACGATCCTGGAGACCAGGCCAATGTGGATTCGGAAGATGGGACTGAACAGCAAAAGGCTTCGTTTGCTGCTCGTCTTGTGCTGCGTCCGAAGTTGTCACTGAGGTTGAGGACACTTCAATCGCGAGGAGTCCCACTGAGAACGCGAGGTGCGATCTCGGATGTAGAAATTACGCGTGCAGATGCAAAAAGACGAGCTAACATGCCCAACGCAACAGTCAAGGCAAGAGCACCACCGCTACCTCGGCTTCCCACAGGCCCTGTGCGGGACAGCCAGGCAAAGGGAGCAATGCAGAATCGATCATAAACGACTCATGCATGCCGCTGCCTTCTTTGCGAGGAGCAAAGCAAGGTAGCCATCCAGGGTTATCCCAAACCTCACAATGTTCCATCGCCAAGCAAACGAAAGCCCAACGAACATCCAAAGCCTCGCAGCTGCTGAACAGATGATGAGCTGAGGCAGTGGCAGGCCAAGCAGGCACAGGCCTCAAAGGAGCTCACGGTCAGCAACGACGATCACGTCCGCAAAAAATGCAAAAACGCAAGTCACCCTACCGGATGAAAGAGACCGTCGAAATTGGTGTCATTGTGCACTCGTGTCCGACAGACTGCTGTTCCCTTCAACGTATGAGGTAAGTGACGGACCTGGTACACGAGCGAGTCAGCGGCGAGTGCACGCTCATCGGCGGAACTTGAATAAAATTCGTTCAGCTTGGCCGCCGGCCAACCAACATGAGAACGAACTCTCGGTGGTTAAGCAGACCTCCAGGCAAGTTTACAAGACAGCATTGCAAGTAGAGTAGGCGTGCCGGGCTTTCAACAAGTCTGAGACTTCCACCGATGGCATTGTTAACCCATTTACCTTGTTCCAGCACCGCACAACAGTCGCTGTCACGGCCACCCACCATTCCTATCACCAACTGCTGCTGCCGCGGCAATAGTGGTCATACCTTCGGATCTTCCGAGGATATTGCCAAGACCTGGGAAGCAGATCCAAAATTTGACAGCCCGACGGCCCAAAGCCTACAGTATCCTACAGTATCAACCCGGTGCCGGACTTGTGCGCTCGCAACGGTCGGTCACCCTGGTCCGGCATTTTCAAACGCACTTGCCAGCTACGGAGTACTGACACTGACACTGCTCCAGGCCTGCTCCAGGTCAATGTTGTCTACAGGAATGTTTCTCTTCTTTTTGATCTGTCCGGGGTCTGCAAAATAGCAGTACCTGCAATGCAAATACGAGGGATGTGCACGAATGGAACCAAAGTGCCAAACAGGCCCAAGCTACCCCATCAAGATCACGGTTATGATGGTCAGGCCAACTTCGAGGCCTGTCAAAAGAGCCTCGCCAGCGTCCATATCGGCGTCAAAACCAGGCACAGCAGAACAGCCTGCGGTGTGATCCTGCCTCGCCCTCGGGCCAAGTCTGCAAACGGCAGAACAAGGGGATCTGCACTAGTGCCAGGCAGATCGATCCAGCGACCTTAATCCGCAGCTCGCGATCAGAAATGGCAGTTGTGATTCTTCTCAGCTGCGTGCCACAGACACGCCCAACGCCTGCGACTAAACACTATGCAACTAAGGCCAACCTCGCCGCAGAACGAGTTAACAAGCCGGGACGGCTGGAGGCAAGAAGGGCTTCAAGTCATAGCCCCAGTAGACATACTCTTCGGTCCTCGCTGACTGGGCATCGTCTGGCCCCCGACCATCTGATGCCACAGACTCTTCTGAGGCAGCAACGCTGCTTCCTCCCTCGCCTCATTCAGGCACAAACCGTCGAAACAGACGCAGTTCCAGAAGAGCGTGCCGCGAAGCGTCAACAGGCCGGAGCGGCTGACTCCTGCGCAGAGTCTTGAGATGTTGGGGATGCCGGGGACGATGGAGCCAACTGCCTCCTTGGACGAGCCGATCTATTAGGTTGGCCCCGTCACGTGTGATCCAGGATGCTGCGCTCAAGCGACATGCCCAGACTACACGATCGCTACAAGCAGAGCACGTATTTGCGTGACTCGTTATGAACAATGGTTTGAGTCAGCGCACGTTGGCATCAGCTGTTGCTGTGGCCAAGAAGTCTCCAAGCCTTCAAAGGGTGCATGGCTGTCTCGAGCCCGCAACACTGAGCAAAGCAACGCTTCCACAATCTGTGCAAAGCCAAGGAGCTGCCAGCCCTCCATGTTGGCGGGAGGGACATTTGTCCAATGCAGCGGTCGCGTCTTGTGGCCGCCAAGACTACTGCCGGGCAGCTTGAGGCATAGAGCTGCAGTTCATTCGGGCGGCATCCCAAATGCCTTGCCACAATCTAATGCTCATATATGCTCATATTTATATCTCGCGATCTGCATCAAGCGTTTTTCAGGGGACATTCGCCACGCCTGCTCTCAGAACAAGGGAGCTGAGCTGAAGGCAAGCTATCAATGCCAGCAACACGAGCAGTGGCCTTGGAAAGCTCACTTCTCACAAGGACTTCATGAACTAAACGGACACTTGCACCCCAAGTGGAATCGGCGCCATTGTGCTACAGCTTGGTCCCCAGCCAGTATGCAAAGCAAATGACGGGAAACAGCATGCCCCCAACGCACTTGAAATCTCTTGCTGCCTGCCCCAACAAGTCTGCATCGGGAAATCGGAGATATTGCAGCTGACGTACATATCATGTCCGGTTCAGCGATCTTTCGCGACCGGTCACCAATGCGCGACAGGCCACATCTCGCTACTATATCGGCAAGAATGCGCCGTTTTCGCCTCGTAGAGAAGCAGCAGCATGTCACTGCGGAAAGCCTGTGCCAGCTGCCCCTGCATCGAGGTCGCTTTTTCGGGAGCCACAAGACTCGCCGATATATATTCTGTGCTTCCTGGTTGGACTCTCAAACCGTTCAGTAGCAGCTCTCTAAGCACGATGTGATGATGGCAGCACGCTGAATCATGATGACTCCGAACCTGGATTGCGGTTAGTCGATCGCAATTGCTGCTCTCTCGTCCGCAGCTTCAACCAGAACACCCCGAAGATCCACATGGCGTTCAGATGCGTTCAGATTGCACGGGTCCCAACAGCACTGACTGCGATGGCCATGTCCTCTCAGTCCTAGGTCCACGAGCTGAGTGCAGCCAAAGCCGAGCACCTGCTGCAGCCATTGCACCAGCTGGCGTGGCCTTAAGGTCACTGCAGCCACTCCTTCAGTCAGTTAGGGAAAGCCCGGCGACATCTAAAGAGAGAACCTCTGAGCTCTCGACAGATATTTCTGCGCTTCTCGAGGCACTGCAGGCACGAGAGACCTTGCAAAGCGAGTCCCAAACGTCCAAGTTGTCGTGGCTGCAGGAGGAATCTTCACTGAAACAGGAACAGGCCAGCAGCACCTTTCATAGAAGTGCAGCATGTTATCCTGAGATAGCGCTTGACTATGAGGTAAAGTTCTGGCCTGCGCTGAAGAACGACTTGGGTGAAGAGTCGGCTTAGGACGCAGCTCCGACAAGTCTTGGGGAGTCACCCAGAGCTGTGGCGCGCCTCGGCAACGACAGATCTTTGTGGTCCTGGCGATTATGACAGACAGCTTGCCCTGGCAACAGCGGAGAGCTGGTGCTTGGTTGTAGTACTCTGAACCGCCCTTGGAGCGATGAGCATCAGGTAACAAGGAAGCTTTTCATTCTAGGGAGAACAAGCGGGGTAAGCTGCACATCACCGTTGCCACATTCCCGTCACATGTAAGGCGGGAGCACATTTGGTGGCACAGCGATCAAGAACGCATTGCCTCTCGGCAGCCGGGACTGAGGTGATACTTCAGGCTCTATGACTCTATGCATGAATGTCAGAAGTACTGAAATCAGAACCCAGAATCGAGACTTTGCAGAAACCTGACCCTGCCAACCACGCGGCCCCCGCACAACAGCTTGCAAAGATCCACTGTGAGAACAGCGCAATTCTTCAGCAATGCTCCGATGCTTCCACAAACTCGAGTGTCTGTAGCGTGCGAACTCACCCTGAAGCAAAGCAAAACCCCAGATCATCGATTCCCGAGGTGCAGATTCAGCTCCCCAAACCCAAAACCCCATTCACCCCTAAAGCCCGATATCCTAAACCCCAAACCCTAAACCCTAAACTCTAAACCCTGGCCTGCCTGCAAGGAAGGCCAGGATCAGGGTGGATCGAAGCGGCCTCCTTCGCATGTCCACGGGCCTTGGCGACGAGGTTAAAGGCATTCCCACCCATCTGCAAACTGATCACAGTAGCAACTAAGTCTCTAAGCAGTAACAGGAGTAGCAGCCATAAGAGCAGTCATCGCAGTAATAGTAGCAAAAGTAACAGTAATAATAATCAGAAAATTGAGAACAATAAGTATAGCAATAATCACAGTACTAGCCAAAGTTTAAACCATTAAGTGGCATTAAGACTAAACGAACTAACAACTACAAATAGCAGCAACAGCAATGACAAAAACGACAACAACAACCAGCACCACCAACAACAAGCAACAACAACTAGCACCAACACCAACACCAACTGGTAGAAAACTTACTTGTAACTTTTTCTTTTCTTAGATGGGGTTGCAAAACGGGCATCTTAGCTTTATCTTGTTTTCTCCCAGATGTAGCTTTTCACGTTTTTCACTCCTGAGGGTTTCGCCTTCGGAATTCAATCCCTAGTGTTTTCGTCTTGACTACTCACTCTTTAGGGCTTTCGTCTTGGGTTGAAGGTTCCTGGTGGATTTACTCCGTAGGGCTTTCGCCTATTCACTCCTTAGGGGTTTCGTCTTAGGTTTAAGTTTCCTGCTGGATTTAGCAGGAAAGGTTTTCGTCTTCGGTCAAAGGTTTCTGCTGGACAAGTGCCGAAGCTGCTATCAGGAAGATGTTGCGTGTGACTGTTTGGGTGGCTAGAGTTCAGGGTCTAGGGTTTAGGATGCTACATGTACCCCCAATTGACGTCAGAGACTGTTGCCCTTATAAACCCTAATGAGCCCGTAAAAAACCGCTGTAAGTTTACACCTTCATACAGCTCCAGAACGGGCTCTTTAGCGAAGTACACATCGGCGAAGGAGACGAAAGGCTCCCGCCGCACCAACACCAGGGCTGGCACCTGGCTTTGGGGATCTGGTTGAGGGCTCCTGATTAGGGTTGAGTTCAGACTGAGGTTTTAGGGCTTAGAGTTAGGGCATCAGCAAACTACATACAAGGGAGACCAGGCTACTCAGCCATCTTCGAAGAAGTGGAGCCGAGCTTGGCGGTGGGGTCTGCAGTTCATGGTTCTGCAGAGCGATAATGAGGAATTCTGTGTGCAGATGAAGGGAACAAGAGAAGCTATTCGAACGGCTGGCTGCAGGGAGATATCTTTGCGCAGGCCGGTGCCGCAACGTACCAACTGTCTTTGAACAAACCCAGCCAGTTGTGCGCAGACAATCGTCAAAGGCATGGCTAAGGCCCAGGAGTAGATCGTCACCGGGGCAAGGACAGCCAGGAGCCTGGCTCGGCTGAGAATGCTGCAGAGGCTGTTTGTTGCTCTACCATGGCGCCTCAGTCATGAGTCCCGAATTTAGGGGTATGTTGCAGACGTCTTTGAGCAGGGTCAGACAAGCAAGTAAACTCTTCAGCGGCTAAGGGATCACCATCTCGAAATCCTTCGGCACATCATACAACCAGGCCGGCAGACGCGAAACCGCAGGCCACTCGCACCTTGTTTGCTCCCTGATCCCTAAACCCTAGCTAAGCCCTTAATTTTTACAGCATGGGACGTCCCGGGCCAGGCGGTGAAGGAAACACAGAAAACAGACCCTCTCCTCTCGAAGCGTGCAGCGAAGGCCAGATGAAGCATGGCTACCATGATTGTCACCATCATGAATAATGAATATTAGTAGTAGTCGTCGTCGTTGTCGTAGCAGTAGCAGTAGCAGTAGGCAGTAGCAGCAGCAGCAGCAGCAGCAGCAGGAGCAGGAGGAGTCGGAGTCGGAGTCGGAGCAGGAGTAGGAGTAGGAGTAGGAATAGCAGTAGCTGTAACAGCAGCAGCAGCAGCAGCAATAGCGGCAGCAGTGGCAGCAGGAGCAGGAGC
>CAJNJA010016013.1:0-11524 GCA_905231915.1 Symbiodinium necroappetens | reverse complement strand
GGCTTTCGGCTTCGGGCTTAAGGCTTAGAGTCTGACATGACGAATGACTTCTCATGTTATTCTTATGGGTTTGGTGACCTTCGTACTATTTCGCCTTCGACTTCTTCCCAAGACTTCGTTCTCACAATACCGAAACCAGCCGAAAAGACTACACCCCNNCCCCCCCACAAAAACACACACACACAGCACTTCTCCATGACGGCTGCAAGCTTTGGTTTAGGGTCGGCTCTAAAGGAAGAACTCATCCACTCATGCCCCGAAGCCGGACCCGGAACTCCCTCCAAAGCTACACCGTCAACCCTGACTGCAGGTGACTCCGTGACTGGCTCTAAAGTCCCTCTATGGCTCTTTCACCTTCTTATGCCATACTCTAGGTGTCAGCTCCTATCACTTCCCTTGGAAAGGGCCTGAAGATTCCAGAGTTTCTTTGCGTAGAGTTCAGGGTTAATATGGTCTAAGTCTTGTTGGTGGCGCTGAGGTCTACGGCGGCAAAGCGAAAGAAACCTGCAATGTGCACTTCGGGAGACACGGTCATCAGGTGCTTGGATTCTTGTAGCTCTGAATCTCATCAAAGCCTTCCACAAGCAACCTTGTAGTAAGACGCTTCAGGATGCAATCTCGGTCGAAGGCACTTGCCGCATCACCAAAGCAAATCAGACATGCAGGATTCAGCCTATGTAGGGTTTACACACGGTTCGTGTTCTAGGGTCTCTCACAGCCCGATATGAGTTGGGTCAAGAGTTGCGTGCTGGTCTCATGACAGCCCTTGTCATAACAAGTATTGGGACATCATGGCATTGGCATGCAGGACCTCATCCCTGAAAACGGTATGCTTACATCCTGAGGCCGTGCTTGGAGTCATCGAATTCGTCGTTGGCTGCTGAGCCGAAACAATGAGCACATCTTCCAGACTTTGAAGTTGAGGTTTAGGACTTGTGGACTGCGTCCACTTAGTTTCTCATTCTTCATATAATAAGAGCGTTCTCCGCAGCTGAAGGTTCAAGAAGTGTTTGAAAACTTTTCTTTCTTCGTACCACCCTCCCAAAACTCAAACAAACAGCGCACGTGCTGAAATTTTTTGCTGAACATCCCAAAGCAGCATCACCAGTGGATAGCAACGGATTGGCGAAGCTCCAACCAAACCCAGCCGTCCTCCTTGAAATCGATGCCCCGCTTGCGCAGGGTCTTGACTAAACTCTCGCGGACCTCAGGCGTCAAAGAAAGAGACCCGCACCATCGAAACTCTAGTGATGAGATCAGAACATGCATGCTTTTTGCACCTTGGCGTATAGCAAGCCTCGAACAGTAACCCAAATTTCGAAAATCGAAACACAGTGCAGGCCTTATCCCAACATCGGAGGAATCAGCCCATCCCGAACCCGGGTCAGACAATTGCTTGGGGTCTCATGGACGATACCGGACTCTCGGGAGAATTCGTTTGGAATTGTACAAAGGACGATATTAACTAAAACTTTATACCTTCATCGAATCGTTTACCCCAAACATACCATGTAAGCGACCCAGATACAACTACCCCAGTATCCAAGTACATGATAGTCATATGAGCATGCGGCAAAACTGACGAATACATCCGCGGCTTCGCAGCCTAGATCATCGTTATTGATATTTCATGTTCCCCCTGGATCATCAGTTTGAACTTCTCATGCTTTTTGTTTAAACTACCTGTTTCATGAACGGCTACAGTAGCAATACAGCAATGGTAGAGTAGTGGTACTGCAGTATTACAGTAGTACAGTTGTAGAGCAGAGGATACACCGGAAAGCCATATCGTTTTTGGGCATTTCGCGTTGTCGCGGCCCACCTAAATCGAACAGCAACCCTTAATGGGCCCACACATTTCGAAGTTGTTGCAGCAAACATCTTGTGCCATTCCCATTATAGACTCTAGACAGTCTAGCTCTTCGGAGAGTTTCGCCTGTAGCTGTTCCCAGATACCTCAGTATTGGGTCCTATGGACCTTTAAGACACATGTAGCCTGCTATAGCCTCCTCTTACAGAAACCTTGACAAAGCCTGTGTAGAATCCACAAGAAATCCTTTGAACACTTGAGGTCTGTCGAAAGTGTGTGGATACAATTGCCTCTGTAGATGGAATAGGGTCTCCGGGGTACATCATGATACGACGAAGGAACCCTATAGGGAATAGTGTCGGGAGTTCGGGAGGCCCCTACATATACAAATATATATATATATATATATGTATATCTATATCTATCTATATATATATATAGATAAATAGATAGATAGATAGATAAATAGATAGGAGTTGCAGGGTCGCTTAAACCAAAACCGAAAGTGGGTCGAAGAACACATGGGTTCAAAGGTTGAGCTCTGTCCTGAGATTCCTTTGCCACTTACATGCTCATCGGTTGTCCTGAAAGCATTTTCCTGGAATTCGCCCGTAGCCTGCCTTAGTGTAGGCCCTGCTTGCTCAGAAGATCGGGCGTTTGGAGCGTTTACGCTCTCACTCGGACTCCTCTCGATTGGTTATAGAGGCAATGACGTTTAGAGTCACGGTTTGCAGCTAGTGTTTCGCTATATGGGGTTCTATGGGGTTCGCTGCTGGAGCAATGAGGGTGAGGTGACAGCCCCTATGGTTCTTAGCCTTTAGCCTAGAGTGAAGCTCCCAACCTGGAGACCATTCATAAACGGTTCTAGGGGTTAGGGTTTTCCTGCGTCACCCATAAAGAAACAATCTGTACTCTGAGTAAGTATCTGTGCCACAAACCCAGGCGAGCACAAATGTATGCTAAAACACTAAAACCCCCGAAACCTTGCCTGGCGTTCACATTGGCCCGTGGGGCGCCGACAAGATTGGCGTTTCCGTCGTCCTCTGACTCGAATCCATACCGCCTTTGCTGCTACCCATCTGTACAGCTGTGCATACCGGTCGAGGTCTGGCTCACACTTAAGTCGATCTTGTGCATTCGATTGGAACCCCAACCCCAAACCCTCACCCCTAACCCGACAACGCTGAACCCCTTAACAAAAAAAACACTACGCCCCATCAGGGTTTTGGGGGTATGTTACACTCACAAATGATGCAAACATGCACATACATATACATGTATATATATATATATTTATATATATATATGTACACAAACACATAGATATGGTGTTACTAATGGGTCGAGGCTCTATAGATATTCACTCATGGATTGAGCGCATCAAGCTTTGATTGGGGGGGTGTGCATCTGGGTCGTGGTATTTAAGGCTCAAATTTTGTACTTGCTTTTTGCAGACCCCGAGCTCTTGAACCTCGGAACCAGCTCCTAGCGTGCGAATCAACACCCCAAAACCCCGATGCAATCCCTGTGGTGGCCCCAATTGAGAAAAGGGTACGAACTACTTGACAGCGGTTTAGAATAAGTTTCAATAAATCCTTGCCCTCTCGAGTGCCCAGCTCATCGAGCAGGAAGATCCGCACACGACTCCAGTCCTTGTCATGCTTGTGGCTTAGATTCGGCGGACAGCATAGGCTTTGTGGCCCTAAACCCTAAACCCTAAACCTTATTGTTAAGCCTTGGCTTTGGGCTTGGAGTAGGCCTTTACATCTACTTGGCTAGGGTTCATAGTCGAAGGCTTTGAGAGTGCTCAACTTCCCCCGACTTCGTAAGCTTTACAGTACCGATTACTTGCTTACTGCATTCTGGCTTTTAGAACCAGGCAATCTGATTTGCTATCCAGCAAGTAGCAGCTGCCAGTAGGACTCTTGACGTATTCGTGGTTGGAAACGATAGTCCAGCTGGATGACCTGTGCCTAGCTCCAGCTTCTGATACGGCTTCGGTGATGCTACATCGGGAAACAGGCAGACCCTGTGAGAATGGTACCTTCGATCGGAGAAGCTACTGGGGACCCGCTTTATGAAGCCCCAAGCACAAGCACCTTGTCCCGAAATGCTATGTCATGTAAAGTATAGATTCTTGGAAACGAGGGGTAATTCGAGTTCAGGTTTCCTTGGGATGATTACCGCTGAAAAGCTTAAACTCCAGCTCAAAGCTATCCCTAGACCCTAAACCCTAAACCGTCTATGACCTTGGTTATGTAGATCCCGGGCTGTCTAAGAAGAATCATTGGGAGCAGGGCTTGCTGCAAGTCCGTGCATCTTCGGAAGGATAAAAGCGCCAGGTGAAACTCAAAGGCTCCGCATCGGTTTCGGGTTTAGGGTATACCTTAAGCTACCATAACCTACTTTTTTGTAGGTTCTCATTATAAACTATAGTATGGAATTCATAGGGACCCTACAAAAAAGTAGGTTTTGGTAGGTTAAGGTAGGGTTAAAGGGAATTGAAAGGGCAGGGTTGGCTGGGTTCACGCATGAGACGGATGATGTGAAGGTACATGGTGAACATCGGCCGGACTGAGTTCAAAGCAACGGCTGGCTCCGTCCATGAAGCGAGAGCAGTGAAGACCTACTTTCGGGGGATGAGGGTCCATGGTTCAGGACTTAGGGTACAGGATTTATGGAGAAGCGGCTTTATTGTAAATGTGCTCTAGCACAGGGGCACTTGTTACGGTTCTGAAGTTCAGCACCCCAATTCAGAACAAATGATATCAGAATTAAAACAACAACTTATGGATGCTAGCCTTTGTGGCATGCCCACATAAGGGACAGTCCTTAGGGATTAAGATAGACAAGAAACTTACATTGCATGCTGACTGATGCCAAGAAGCCAAGAACTGCAGAAAACTTTGTTAACGCACAGGAACACAAGACTACTTCATGCACGGGTTGTGCTCAGGTTGCGGTTGTCCCGGCTTTTGGAATACGGAGCGAAATTCGGAAGACAAGGGCAGGGGTCAACACTGTGTGCAGGCCCATGGAGCCGCAGCTTCCAGAACTTGCATGTAGCTCTTGCATTTTGATCAATGATTGCTGCAGGAGTTGTGGACGGTTGCTGATCAAAAGCTCTCTTCCGCGAACACAAACCCCCTTGCGTTTTGTGGAAGGGGAATGAATTCACTGAAGAGCCCTACTGGTATGAACAGACGATATCTTGCATCCTCATCCAGAACGAACACTTGAGCAAGATAGCTGTCGGGGTCTATCGCAACTATAGTCATAGTCATGAACTAAAACTGAAAAAACGCGTGCTTTTTAGATTGTATCGTAAGCCCTCAAACTTACACACAAACCCAACTCTGTCTTGAACTTGTGCTCGAAGCTTTTACCCTCCCACCTCCCTCGCGCGACTTCTTCGAGAATGGCCATTCCTTTCGGTCACATTGGGTTTAGGGTTTAGCAGATTGAACCCCCAAACCTAAACCTCAAACTCTAAACCCTGGACCCTCCAAACCGATTGAACACCGGCTGTGGGTCTGGGGTAGCAGTTCGGTGTGCGGTCTGTGGTGCAAGGTTGCAAGCTGAAGGCTGCGGAAAAGAGGCTCTGGGTATAGGAATCCTAGTGGGCACAACCATTGCAGGCACTTTAGAACAAGGGTTGGGCCACAACCCATCTTAAGGTTGGGAGTTTGATGTACATATATATATATATCTCTCTCTCTCTCTCTCTCTGCTGAAGTTGTAGCGAGGTGATGCTCATTGCAAACTCGGCCTTGAAGCTGCAGTACCACCCTCCGAAAGACAAGCCATGCTATCAGAAGCCGCCAGTTACGCCCAAGCTCGAGAGATGCTAAGATAAACCCTGTGATGCAACAGCCTATATGACATGTGTGATATATCTCGACTATCTGTGTATATCTATATATGATATATATATATACACACATATATATATACACAGTATATATATATAATATACTTATATATGAAAGTATGTAAATATATATATATATATGTATGCATGTATGTATGTGTATATATATATATATACCGTATATGTGATATTCCATAGTACTCCTAGACCAGTGGAATGACAACTACTCAACTATGTTAGCTCCCGGCTTGTAGGTTCAGGGTTCAAGATGCAAATCTGGGATGTTGCACAAGTCCTAGGTCCTAGGGTTTAGGGTTTAAGGCCTCGGTTCTGGAAATGCTTCATGGATCGACTGCGTACTAGAAAACTCATCCCCGAAGCACCTAACCCGAAACCGTGCCACACAACAGTGAGTCGAAGGGCAGTCGAAATTTGCAAGACCAAGCCACGACGCACGCCCTCGAAAGTATTTTGGGGTGTACAAGCAAGTGCTGCGAACAAGCACGTCCAACATGAATCCTCTGGGTGAGGCAAAAATTAGGGTTTAGGTTTCTCCCGGCGAGAAGAGATCTGCAACGCACTGAAAGAATCCTGCTCTTGACCAAGCTGAGCGCGACACGAGCCCGAAATACCGAACACACAGTTCGAGGAGTTGCACTTCTGATACCTGCGGTGGAAGCGGTGGAAGGGTTCAGGTTCAGGCCTAGTGCTGCAGGTGGCCGCAACCACCAGCCCTCAGGTTAGATATCCGCAAAGACTTTCACATCACGCAAGAAGCATGATGTTCCTTCAGAGCTGGCAGAACGTTGCTGCCGCGGCAGCAAGTCTGCTGCAGATGTTCCGGAGCTGTGTAAAACACGGGAATCTTTTCTGCCTGCAGCGGTTGTATATTCAGGAATGCGGCTGAAACTCGACTGTACATTGGGTTTCAGGTCTTGGGCTGCGGGTCTATAGACTTATGACTTACTCCCGGAACCCCCGCGTCCCAAATCCTGCGGGGCTTAGGCTTTGATTTAACCAGCCTAAGCCCATTGCCACCCTTTCGGTTTCCCGGATCGGTAGCTGCTTAATCGATACTGCTCCTCGTGCGACCAGCTGCGAGCTTTTACGAACCAAAACCAACACAACAGATCTTCCCACCTGGCAATCTGCTCAGCGAAGTGTTTGGCCAGCTTATCTTGCAGGTCCTGCTGAAAAATCATAGCGTCGTGGCGGTCAACTTCGGCTTTAAGATACCGTAAGATAAGAGCGCACAAGCACGGCATTCTGGGTGCTTGCTGGAGCCTACTTACTCGTATGCCAACGCAAACCCAAGCACTCAACCCAGAACTCTGCATCCTAGCAAGACCCCGACATGCACCTTCCAGACGACAAGCCAGATTCGAAAGCCTTCCAAAGTCCCAAACCCCCACACAAATATCCTCAATCCGAAACCGAAGCCCAGTCCTTCTCAGTGAAGGCGATAATCCGGAGGCCATCCATCGCTTCACCCCCTTGACAAGACCAGGAGGTCCTTGAGGTAACGGAGATGCCAACAAAACCAAAGGTCCCGCCCAAGCTTTGCACCTGCTTGCTAGCATTGGCTGGAAAGTGGGCTGCGTGTGGGGTGTGGGGAGTGCTGGTGCCCCAAGGGCTCGCATGCTTCTCAGATCATGCTCCTTCAGCAGTGCGAACTTTGTGCCTGAAGCTGCACCTCCGAGCCCTGAGCTGTCCTGGATTAGCTAAATTATCATCCGCTGCCTCTACTTCGAGCCACCAAGTAAGCACGGAAAGTTGGCCGGGGGGCTCAAAGCTCAGCGCGTGGAGGGCTTTAGAGTCGCAAGGCCCCTAACTCCTTAACCTTGAAGGCGTCGACACTACAGAGTACTCGCACAATATAGGCATGTATGTGTCATGTACACATGCATGCATCTTATGTGCATGTGCGTGCGTATCAAAGCCCGTGGTGGCTTCCGTGCGAACCAACTATCCGTCTCGCTCCCTGCCGCTCCCTCCCCCTCTCATAGCCCCCTCTTTGCATTAGCCGGGCAATGCATACATGATCATCGTCACCGTCATGTCATATCCTGGTCATACACAACACGAGCATCAGGAGGCAACCCGGGTGTTGCAACTGATATTTCAGCTCGTGTTGCTAACTCACTAAAAAAAAGGCCACTCTGGCTTGGGCTGGCGCTCTAAGCTGGTTCCATGCATGTTGGCATTGGTCGCTTTGCTCATTGCTACAGCATGCTACAGCATGCTCGTCAACTACTTGGCAAGCAGTCGGCAGGCACGAAGCCACAGATTAGGGTTGAAAGCAGATGACAACATGCAAGAACACAAAGTTGTCGAAGAAGGCAAGAATGCCTAAACGAACGGAACTGATTGATTACCACATATCGACGACATGGACAATCTTGTCGGACTTCCATTTTTTCATGATGCTCTTGCCTTCCGACCATCTGCAGCTGCACAAAGCCCCGGCGCAACCTGTAAACCGTCAACCTTGTAAGCCCTGATCTAAGCCTGGCCTCTTTTTTCTTCCCCAATAAGGCAGGGAAATCAAAAGGTTGAACTTTCAGTGTACTACTAAATTATAAGAACCGAAAAAGTTTAAAGGTTGGGTATTGGAGAACTAAGTCTAAACGCCAACCCTAACCCCAAGGCATCGAAATGAATGTTGGAGCGAAGAAGCCTCCGCGGCTGCCGGCAAAACACGACTAGTGAAGTGAACTTAATCCTTGTGCTATGTTGAACCTCATCTCAGACTCACCTCGCGTATCTTTTCCCCGCCTCCAAAATGAGAGTTGTAGGTGTGATGTCTATAGAGTCTAGAGTCTAGAGGTGACCTCAGCGTTGCTCCCCCTTACTCCTGCTCTCCTTAAACGAATCCTTATAGAACCCTTCTGGAACCCTCAATGAACATCCCTACAACCGTAAGCCCAAAGTCGCAGATCTCCACGACATGATTCGGTTAGGACATTTCGGCAACGAGTTTGCCCGCATCACTTTGGATGTCCAGATGCTGTCCCCTGGCACAAGCAGCCACGAAGAGCTTGTGTGTTGAGAAAGGGTGGTCTCCGGAGAAGGAGATTCATGTTTGCAGGCGACATTGGGACATGTTGAACCGGCAAAAGGATAATGTTTGCAGCTTATCTTCGCTGGAATCATTTGTGTTGTCCTTCATGCCGCCACCAACGCATGCATAGAGAGACCTACGACACAGGGTCGGTCTGCCTACCTGTCTGCGGATACATGTTTCGTTGTCTCCGGTCATGTCCGTGAAAATACAACGAGACCCTTCGAAAAACCAGGACTTGGTTGGGAGCCTCCTATGGACAGTAGCATAAGTATAGTAGACTGATGTAGCACTCTATGGGAGGCTGATGAGGTGTAAGACCCCTAGCCTCACCCGGAAGCGCATAAGGGTGAGGTAAGCTCAATCTTTGGAACCTAGTCTTGCTTTGACGGCTTTTCCGGATGTGATGAAGCTGCGCAACACATCACCACGCAACAAGCAAGAGCCCACGACCTCCACCATCCTTGCATTCATGTATATCTTAGTTCAGAATCAAACGAACGAGAGAGAGAGAGAGAGGGAGCAAAGGAGAGAGGGAGAGAGGGAGGGAGAGAGCGAGAGAGAGAGCGAGAGAGAGAAAGAGAGATAGAGAGAGAGCGAGAGGGAGAGGGAGATGGACAGTGACAGGAAAGAATAATCCTTGAAGGCAGGCTGTGTTCAGGTAATCACTGCGCAAGGTGTGTCGCGAGGTGCTCAGGTTCATCCTGACAATCTCGGCTCAACACAGGGCGTGGCAACATGTACTGTAAAAGAAGGGTGCTGAGCAATGATGATGACAATGTGGCACGAGTCCGACAGCGTTAGTCCAGCAGGACCATGGCATTCACACATGGGCCGTTCTCGAACACAGGATCCCTGTCGGGGGATGTCGAGAATGTAGAGTGCAGCACAGTTTACAAGGAAATCTACAGGGAACCTTGATTTGACGATAAACCAGCATGGTCCAGACATGGCGTCCTGAGCAATTCGGAAATGCCGTTTCAGCAACATCATAGGGTAGTCCTCTAAATTGGGGTCCCCTTTTGTAAGGCACTCCTATTGAAAGGACCCAAGTAGGGATCCTAACCTGGAGAACTACCCCATTCTTGAAACCACTTTTGCATGTAGCACTTTGAAAGCGAATCGGTGTGACGGTTTAGGGTTTAAGGTTGGAATCATGACTTGGGCTTGTGAATGCGAGTTGAAGGCGTCTGGAACACGTGGGGCAGGAAGATGATGTGACTTCAGTGATGGATACCAAGATGCGCCAAGCATGTTCCAGAAGCGTTCATACTGTGATTGATGCAACCACTAACCCTAACCCCCCAGGTACCTACTATATAGGGCCTTAAGGGCTCTAGTACCCTATATAGTAGGTACCTGGGGGGTTAGGGTACAAAAAGGCCTTGGCTGAACCCCAACTCACCGCGCACAGGCAGCCGGGCAGGCGCTTGAACAAACAGCTCCGACATCCCAACACCCCCTGTAGTGGGAAGCCCAATATTATGTCGGAGGCTAGCGGAGCGCAAAAGGAAGCCGCGACTTGAAATGAGCAGAGGAGAGCAAGATGTGGTTCATGGTGATCAGGCTTTTGAAAACCATCAACCCTAAACCCTATGAGGCTATTTTGTTTTAAGGATTAGGAGATGGAGGGTTGGCGCAATGCTGAGTCACAGAGCCTTGAACTTAAACTCTACACCCCGGGCCCCAAATCGAAGTGGGGGAGGCTGAAGGGGATGTTCAATATTTGCGATGCTTCGGGCTTAGGGTGACTTCGATCCACCTCAGCAAAGTTTGTCGTTCCGCTTCATAGGTGTTGGGCCTGCAAGCCATTCAGCCCGAAAGACTGAGCCCCAAGCCAAACCACAAATATAATGATCAGATCGGGTATATTATACTGTCTAGGTATAGACAAACCACAGGGGATCCCAGCAGATACCTACTCCGACCCTTACGTTCAACTCCTGCGTCCCAGAGATTTAAGTTCAGATCCTGTCTGTTTCGATGGCCAAAAAACCGGCTGCCTTGCACAGAGATGTAAACTCCAAAGGCTCCAAGCCGGCTGCCTTTAGGGTTTAGGGTTTTGGCAAAGAGCCCGACCAATCGTTGTCATTCAGGAATCTTCCTTACCGTATGTAGATTCATCAAACGGCGTAAGGAGTGTGTTCCTGCGGTACGTAACATGGGGCTCCTTCTGGGGACAATAGCACCGGGAGCGATGCCCTGAAGCTGTATCTATCTAGGGCGTTGCTAGTCTTAGTCTTCGGGCTCACGATTGAGGGTCTGAGATAAACCTGGGATTTAGGTCTATAGGTGTAAGCCACAAGACCGAGGATGCCATTCCCTGATCCCAAAGGAGTATCCAGACTGTAATCTACTGCCACGACTTGTACACAACCCCAAACTACTAGTAAGTTACTAGTACTTGATCCCTGTGGCAGCACTGTCGCCGCCGCCTCAGCGGCTGCGCCGCAGTTGATCTTGCTTGATGGCATCCTTGCTATCGCGGACCGGGAGAACCCAATATCCCTTAGTTAAGGAATATACCTTAAATCAAAACATTAAGGCCCCTATAACTTAAGGGCATATTCCTTAATTAAGGAGTATTGGGCTCTCTGGGGAAGAGCTTTTCAATGCAGCCGGGGGTTCCCAGCTTCGAGCCCCGAGGCTGACGTACACACCGCAGACTCCAATTTTGGGGGGTTTCCGAAAAGAGGGGACCCTAATATAGTACCCTAAATAGTAGGATCCTTATTATAAGGACCCCAAAATAAGGTACCCTAATTTTCGGAAAGTCCAATAT
>CAJNJA010016012.1:0-11525 GCA_905231915.1 Symbiodinium necroappetens | reverse complement strand
TTCCAAAATTTCCAAAAATCAAGACCCTATTCAGCAGAGTCGGTCCTAAACATTAGGGGGGGAAATTTTGGAAATTTTACAAATTTTAGACTCATGTACATGCGACATGGACCTCGGAATTTCTGAGAAATTTTCGGAAATTTTAGAATCATATACATGCGACATGGACCTGGGAATCACAGATATTTTGGAAATTTTGGAATTTTTGGAAGTCGGACTGAGTCTCGCACCTGAGCAGGACAGTGAAATGTGTGGGTTCCGGGGGGGGGNNTATTCTGGGGTAGGTTTTGGGAGGGGGGGGGTACGATATATATATATATGTGTGTGTGGGAGCTGAGCGAGGTGCCGCGAGGTTTTCCTTCGGAAGGTCGCCGGTAGTAGTCGTTCCACCTCGCTGCTCCAAGAGATCCGGTGCTGAAGGATTTGCTGCCTCTGTGCTAACACCTCGGAGTTAGAAGGCAAGACAGGTCATCATAGCTCTTCTGGCCGAGCCACATCGGAATCTTCGATGCTTCGGTCTGCAGGTCCCACATGATCCACTCTTTCTTTCCTGCAAAGACACCTTGCAGGGAGAAATGAACTGGACTCCTCATCCTCTGGGCTCCGTGCCCATTCAAGATGCTGACAAGCCACACATAATCTGGTGGTTCATGTCCTCAGCTTGGGTTAGCGGCGTTGTGTGAGAATGTGTTGCTCCGCGTGGCAGGATAATGGCTTCCAGCTCTCGCATGTTGCTTCTTCTTTCGTAGGCTCATGAGGATGCTATTCAACGAAAGCTGCTGAGCAGTTCCGGAGTCGTCTTGCGACTCTCCCACCATCTCCAACCCCTGTTTGCTGCTGAAGTAAAGGAGCTTTCAATCGGCGAATGGCTTGCAATAACGGTGCGAAGTCACAAGCACCAACATACCGCTGCAGCCTGGTGAACCACAGTCATATGCTCGTACAGGTAACCCATGTGCAGTAGCTGTATACTTCAACCTATATTTAACCCACACAGCAACAGATGGTCCATGTCAGCTCCGTGTCGTAGTGAATGGTGGATGTTCCCATCATCTCGGGCGGCACGCGCAAATACCAGAAGTTGTTCTCATACCTCGCGGGAGACAAAAGGGTCCTTCCGGCTTTTCAGGGTGGGGTGCTACAAGCAGGGGTTCGGGGGCATGTCTCCCGGTAGCACCCTCGGAGTATTCCAGTCTTTCATGCTTCTAATTATGACACCGCAAAAGGGCTTAGGCCAGCGCAGTTGCGTCATCCACGGCCTTGGTTGGCTGTTGGTCTAGGGAAAGCCTTCAAGGGAGGCATGATCAGCAAACCCTCGAGTCTCTCAATGCGTCGCTCTCAGAAACCGTTGAAGCACCTCGACAATTGAAGTGCGGATTCTCCCACGATAGCAAACGTAACAGCCTTGCAGCTGAATGACTTTGAAAATTCAGCCACACTAACACGTCTGCCAGGATGCTTGCCCTTGACATGTCCACCTGGCGGTGTCACGGCTTCGCGCAGTTTCTTGCAACCGGTCGCGAGTCTCTTCCCCACAAACTTCCAGCTCACCCCAAAGCACATTGAACACGAAGGGAAGCCCTGGAGTGCGGGAGGGCGGTGGGGGTGACTTGTTGATTCCAAGGCAACTGAGCTCTGCCTGGGGGCCGCTTGCCGCAGTTCATGAAGCTCGGGACTTTCCACTCCTCCAAGGCTCTACTGAAAACTCCAAGCATATTCGAGTGAAAGTCTGGACCTATCCGAGCCTGTCCGACCTCACAACTTCGTCTCGCATTGGCACATCCTGACTTTGCCGAGGAGCCTTGCCCATGTCATCTGGCATCTGTGAGATGATATACCTGCAGCATATGGAGTATTACTTATTACCCTTCAGACATACTTGTTGCTTCCTCAAGCGACTGAGTCGATAGTTCGGATTCGGTGGTAGTACTACATTGGAGGAAGGAAAGCGGATGCCTTTGCTCAATGAATTCTTCGGGAACGGCCGAAAGGCTTGACATGTCTTTTGGGACTGACAGTCCTGGGTGCTTGGGGACACTTTGCCGCCCCGTTGAGGACATGGTCCCACGCCGGCACGACAGTCGCCTCATCTGATCTTGAGTCCCAGTAGCTTGGCCCAGCTCGGGTCTTCGCGACTCTTGCGAATGAAGTTTCGGATGCTGGTGCGCGACTCGACGTAGGGGATGGTGTCCTCAGTGTTTCAGTTTTCAAACTTCCTGCTATCTGGTGCATGATCGCCAAAACGGGGTTGGGATTGGTTTCCAGAAAGACTCTGCGCCCCACAACCCCCAACATCTTGAGGATGAACTGCAAGCTCTCTCAAGCCTTAGGCTGCAAGCTGTCACCCAGTAATTAGCAAAACGCAAACGCCCATGCTGGCCAAATTAATGCGGCCAAGAAATCCTTAGGGCAGTGAATTGTCTCGCCCTTGATGTCTTGGCCGCAGTAGTCCGTGAGGCGGTCTTCGTTCCGCCACTCCACCTGTTCACGCGGGGTCATAAGGGCAGGAGGCGCCGCAAAGTAAGCATAAAACCAAACAGATGCAGGCATGTCACCACGACTGCAGTACAGTTTGGAAACATCATCATGCCCCTAGGAAATGGTTCCCAACAAGCGCAACCACTCGCCAGTCTCAACTTCATGCCGTCCACCTCACGTGGCCTGACCTCACACTGTCGCCAAATAGCATCCACAAGCCCCAGCCCAACTCGCACGACCAGAAGCGCCTTGGCGACCTCGCTGCCAAAGTGGTCCATGATGTACCTTTGCTTGCAGCTATGGAACCAGGGCTATTCAGGAAAAGTCTAGAGTCTTTAGACAGGTCGGAGGCTTTGAACCTTCGACAGTCCCCGAGGCCGGATCACTTTCAGATTTCTCGTCAATCCCCACCTAGCGGCTGATCTGTCCAGTTCATGGCTGGAGAAAGGCGGCCTGCTCCTTTCACGATGAAGGGCCTTGGCTGCTGATGCCATGCAACTGAAGCTGACGATGCCTGGCATGCCGTGGCTTGTGCATGAGAAATCCCCGGCATGGCTAGTGGCCCGCGTCCCTCCTCGGACCTCAGGAACCCTCAACCCAAACCCGATGTCCTGGCCTTCGCTGCTTGTGATACTTCTTCCAGAAAGTCTTCTGATCTGGCGGCTCCGTGAAAACATCAACCTTGCGTTGCTTCCGAGGCAAGATGTACATGCTGGAAACCTACAGCCGAGACTGCTTACAAACAGTGGAGATGTAGGAATCAGTAGTCTGAGTCTGCAAATGTCGAATCTGGATATGCACATGCGTCTGTAGATCGCAATGCAGCTGTGAACGTACATGTGTGGATATAGACACGCATGCACATCTCCCTGCAGCACGCAAGATGTAGTCCTTAGGCTAAAGCCTTAGTTTCGGCCGGGTCCCATGCCCTGATCGCCTGAATGACAACCCTAAGCCTAAACCCTAAACCCTAAACTCTAAACTCTAAACCCTAAACCCTAAGCCTAAACCCCCAAAAAATCGCCATGAGGGGGCCTCCCCATTCCAGGAGTCCAGAAAGTCCGGGTGGCCCAAGGGCTTGAAGTTGCCCTTCGGGGAGCCTCCCGGAGAGCGGAGTGTTCCTATAACACAGAGGAGCTTTGCAAATGCTAGCTGCCGTTGCTCTTGCTGTTGCTGGTGTTGTTGTCTGTAATGACCGAGGTGGTGGTCTTGGCAGTCTCGCAGCCTTCCGGGCTCTCGTGGATGCGGAGGTCCCTGAACTCGTATCGCTTGTCGCAAAGGCCCCGGGCAGCACAATTCTGCCAGAACCTGGGCTGCAAGGAGCCTCACCGGCACCTCTGGACCCTAAGATGCTTCCTGAATTCTTTGAATGGTCGGAGAGATATTGTTCGTACACCCTGAAACCTCGGCCAAATTCATCGTGGCAGTAGCACCTGTGCTGCAGTGTTGATGCAAGCGACACCCTGGGCATGCACTGATTGAATTGCGATGTTTACCTGGTGCCTGCCTGAGGTACAAGGCATGGAGTACGACCATAAAGGAAGAGTGCTTAATGGCTGTTGCTCAAAGTTTGACAAGCAGGCTCATCTCTCGGAAGAGCCAAGCAATGTGGGATGACTTTCGGCTCTGGGCTGTGTGGGGGGGGGGGGGGGGGCATCTCATTGCGCCGGGCTTGAAGTATCTTCCAAATGTCTGCTGGAGCAGTGCTGCCAAGAGTGAAAGATGGGAGCCTTTCTGTTTGTGATGCCGGCAGATTCGATGCTTAAGGGCTGCGGCTGGAGTTCCAGACCTGAAACTTTCCATTCGCGGTTTAAGCACTGGTCTCTCTTTCCACCCGCAGTCGACAAGCAGCTTCACATCCGCTATTGTGGTACCTAGAAGCTGACTTGTCGTTGCTTGGGCACCCGTGTTTCATTGCCTTCTCAGGCAATTCGCAAGCCCTGGACTGATTTGCTTCGACTTTTGCCTATGGTCTGAGGGACGGGGGCTGCAAGTTTCGAAGGCGACAAGCCTCCACAGAGTCAACATGACAACTCGCGCATGATGCGGTTCAAATTCAGCAGGGTGGCTTGACTTTGGATGCCCCAAGGCTCCCAAGGGGCCGCAGCAAATGCAGAGCCAGCAGCAAGGAGCCAGATGCAGTCGACCGTAGCATCGTCATCTCATGACGCACGGCTTGAAGGGATCACCGGCTAATTAGGCGACTGCGCTGTCTAGATTCAGCTGACACGTCTTAGGCTGTGCCTGGAAGGCCAGAGGCTTCATCGTGTGCAGAACTTCGAGTCAGTAGCAGTCTCGTTCATGCGTGAGGACAAGGACATGGAAAGGTTCCCGCAGCAAAGTCCTGATCTCTGTAAAAATTTGTCAGCATTAAAATCATTAAATGCTGCAGAGCCACAATGGATGCTGAGCAGTGAACGAAGCCAACAAGTCCGCTTCCGAATCTGCGAGCTTTCTACCTACCGCGCTGGCTACCTGCTGCCCCAATCGAACTCTTCCTGAGTTGGTGCCTTGCGCCCCTCTCCTTGCAAAACCCTTAGGACGTCCACTCTGCAAAGTGGTGTCAGTGGCGCACCGCGCCCTTCCCACCATCCAGCTTTTGTGCCATGCCTCAACTTCAACGAGGCAGACAACTGAGACCCGTCGTACCAGCAAGATGGGTTGCCCTCTTGCGGCAGTGTGACGCCGTAACTACTTCAGAGTTGAGTAGTATGGCTCGCTTAGCCAGCTTGAAGCAGGGACGCTGGATGCTCGGCTTGCCAAAGCCCATGCAGTGTACATTCCGGCAGCGTTGAGAATCGGACAGGTCTCGACATTCTTCCTCAGCGCTCCAACAGCATCCTTGTCATCGGACTCGGTGAACCACACCTGCCATGTTTCGCAGCAGGGCGTTGAGCATTGGCAACGAAGAACCACGAAACGAACTACGCTGCCAGGGCCGCTTTTAGACAAGCACAAGCTACACCAGTGTGCAATAGTAATAATAATAATAGTAATAATTAAAAATAAAATAATGATTAATAACTATACCAACTATACTGCGTGTTAAAATACTGCGCTATCTTCGATTATACTATTGTCTAGCCTTTTCTGCTATGTTAAACTACATTCGATTACAGTATACTACAGCTACTGCAGCCTAAGATAGTACGAGTACCCGGGGCTCTCTAGCTGCTCGCATTCCAGCCTAAACTCCAAACCCTAATACTCAGCCCTTACACCCTAAACCTCTACACCCTGAACCCCTAAACCCCTCAACCAAAAACCCTAAACCCCGACTAAACCCTAAACCCCAGGCCCTAAACCCTGAACCCCAAAACTTCCGCCTCAATACGGAGCACACCGGCGGCCCGAGGCCCGGAGAGCTTGTCCACGAGCCGAACTCCTGCAACGACAGGCACTGCCAACTGCTAAAGCTTGCGTAATATATGATAGGTGAACTAATGAAACTAACCTATCATAAATATAGCAGTGTATAGTATGGTATGGTGCATTATGATGTAGAAGACTGTAGCAGAATATACGTTCCTGAGGGTACAGGCCTTAGACTGGTGCTACGAGCTTCCGTTCATTGCACATTCGTCTGCAGCCGTCCTGTGATCATATTCGGCGGCTCGATTGTTGCCCCAATGATGCCCAGCACCAAATTGTTCCAATACCTGGCCCATGCAACGCCATGTCCAACATCCAATTCTTAGGCTGCAATTCGACGCAAAGGCTCACACCTTCCAGGGACACCCCTACACCTTTCGAAGCCAGGAATCCTAGAGGCCTCTGAAACCCAGCCAGCGCGGGGGGGGGGGCACTCGTCGATTTGACCGGGACCAGCTCCAGGCTTCAGTTGGAACTGGCGCGTTCAAAGGCAGAAATGGAACTCGGGACTCCCCCCAAAGGGCCATTCGGGGGGCAAGCCTGAAAGTGGCCGCCTTTGGCATTCATTGGGTCTTCCCACTCAGGACCTCAGCATCCAGGCAGCGGGTGTCAGCTCGTGCAGCTATCGTATCTGAGCGGACGAATACTGTCTGACACAAATGGATGCCCGCGGATAGCCTGTGAATTCGGGCCCGTGCGGATGCTGTCTCTGAAAATCATGAGCGCATCGATCACGTGCAGTCCGTCATGCTGCTCTCGCACCTGCCGCGATCAGGTTGTCATGCTCTCGCCCCTGTCCTGGTCTCAACTCTAGTAAGTGCTGGCTATGTGATACCCAGCCTCTAAAGACTTTGGAAAGTCCCGTTGGGGTGGAAGTTCAATCATTATCATGTTGTAAACCCACGGGTCCTGTCTGATACTGGTCGAGCGATTGTTTAGGCGTAAGTTGGTCTTGGGCGGTTCTGGCTCTGGTCGTGGTTTTGGGCATGATTTTTCTCAAGTTTGGGAGTTCTTTGGACCTCTGTCGTTCCGGACACCAGTCCACCGAGAGCATCCATGCCGGATGAGACGACGGTCCTGCACCACCGCATCAGATCATGTCCACACCCAGTGCAATGGCGCTTCTTCTTCCAAGTCATCTTTCCTGTTTTTGCTCACGCTGGCCCACGAGCGTACTTAGGACGACTTCGAGGGGTCATTCAGCCTGTCGAAATGCCGGTGCATGCCGGTGCCAGTGATAGCTCGGAAGGGGGAAGGATGGGGGCCGCGAATGTCAATGCTGCCAGAAAATCGATGAGGATGTTGGCAACTACATCGATGATAAAACTGATGGTAAAAACGATGATGATCATGGTGATGATCTTAGTCATGATGGTGTGTTGGCTCCGATGCGCTGCTTCTTTTGGTTTGTTGCCGTTTACCGTTTCTTGTTTTGGGCTGCCTGCATGCGGCATTCCGTGGCATGTGCCTTGCTGTGTTGCATATGAGCGCTTTTCCTTTCTACTTTGCGGTGCTCACTCAGCAACGAAGAACTTGAACCACAAAGCACACACCGCACATGTGTGAAATAAACAACCGCTATCTGGATCTCAATCTCGCCTATTGCAGGCAATTCTCTGTAATGAGCAAGCACATATGCGTAGTGTTCAGCCATTACAGCGAACCAGTGTGCTTTGTGGTTAGTATCTGACGAGGTGCATTGAAGCAACTCAGCCAGATATTGGGTTCATCCATCCCGCATCACCGGATGTACCATGCCTGCTTGCACTTAGAGTTTCAGTTCCCCGCAAGCTCAATCAAGCAACCACCGTGGACCTGACCCATTTCAGGCACGAGAGGTCGAAAACACTGCGACTCCGAGCATTGGAACCAGCTACTAGATGCTTCGATTACAGCTGCTTGGAGGCAATGGAGGTGCTGCACACATCCGGCGAGTCGCTGTACGCATAAAGCCAGATCGAATCTGCGAACAGACTTCAAACACGCCTCTTGGCAGAACTTGATGGCGATCCTACACTGATGTCACGAGTCTTCAGACATGGCGGAAACTCAAAGCCAAACGGAAGCTCCCGAATGGGCATGACACAAGGTGCCTGGCGTGCAATGTCTTCTGGAATATGCTGTATTCGCCCCACCCCCCAACCCCAAAGTGATACCCAGCAACTCTAGACCAAACCGAAAAAAAACGTACATGTCAAGCCCGAAGACTCGCGTGGGAGGCAATCCGCTTGGATTCGAGCAGTGTACTGGGCTGCGGCACATGGTTCCACAGCCTTCGGATGTGGGGAGACTTGGGCATGAGCGTTATAGGGATCAGAAATCCGGACAGAAAGATGGGCCTGAAGCCACTGCTTTTGAAATCGAAAGGTCTTTAGTGGGCAAGGCTGCAGGCTTTGAACAAGCGCATGCAGACTTCTGGGGCCATCCAGCACCTCACGTAAAGACACAAGACATGTATCGGACTTGTTACAAACTGCGGAAAAGCCGAACCGCAAGTTAGCGTTAGGCAACCTGATCTTGAAACCTACATTGCCCACAGAATGTCTCATGCACAGAGCTAGGTCCAGAGCGGGAATTATTGAATCATATAAGAAGTCGGCACTACCACCTTAGATGCTTACAATACCTAAACTTCCCGAAAGGAATGTCAATGTTGAAAGTGTTGCTGCCACCACTCTTGTTCGGGCGACGCCACTGACATTCCTAGAGCTTGCGATTTCATCCGGGCATTGCGTCTGTCAGCTCTCATCCGACCTCCAGAAATCCTGGACTGTGCCGAAGCTCGCCACCTCCCGCTGAGGTCGGGGTTGCAGTTGGGCCAAGCCAAAGTTTTCGATTTTCAGAAGTCGGGGCTTTGCTACAAGATGATCTGTTTACATCTTCGGTTTAACCGTTACGAAAGTAAGCTGCTTAAATGCAAGGTTTTCGGGGTTACTGCAATGGGCTGGAGTTTTGCAGCTTGCCGTGACTATTGCGGGGGCTCAGAACACAGTGTGCCCTGGACGGCTCTGCATCGGGTAGAAGACTTACCGCCGACGTTGGTAGCGAGCTAGACATGTCTTTGACGACCCCCTGGTGATTCCGATGAGGCGTCATAAAGGATCCTGAGTCTGACTTCGTTTGTCTGTTGAAAGCGGCGTGCAGGCCCGGATCTAACAAACGTCAACAGACACACCAACTTCCAATTCTTTGCAACTTCCGACCCAAAGTGTGAAGAGTTCCGTTGCCGCACAAGCAGTTCCGGTTTCGCGCCTTCTGCGTCCTCTGTGAGTAGTTTGCATCAACCTTGCCGTCCGAGGTTACTTGCTCCCACACACTCCACCTCGGCAGTCAGCACGGCTGCTTCCATGAAACGAGTTGCCAGTGCGCGGAGATCCGATCATACAGGACATTGCCAGGAGCGGGCGTATGCAAGCATGCTGATAAGTTCTCAGCCCTTCAGAGTGTAAGCCCGCCGCGTGTACTGAAGAGGCAAGTCCTGCTGGTTAAATTCTGCTCAGGGACAGTAAGAAGCTACAGTACGGCCGAGTGAATGCGAATACTCTTACACGAAACAACCGCAGGCTCCCTCCTCAGGACTTTCGGCTGGCGGGCTGGTAATAGCAATAAGGCAGTGTAGCAAGCATTTGGCAATGCATAGCTGCATCACCACAACCAATCGCTAGCACAAGGAATGATGTGCAAGAAGAGAATGTATGCTGAAGCTTCAATGAATACAAATCTTGGTGGTGTGTCACCGCCATCGATGCAAGCTAACGGCTCTGTAAGCGTGCATTGTTTGCTGTAGCAGTGTTGCCCAATTTTGATAAGCCTGTGAAGCAAACTAGCATCAGGTGGTCTGAGTTGGGACCACGAGATGAGAACTGAGACAGCGGGGGCGGCGGGCCCACCGAGTGGGCACCGGCTGATTCAACAGAGGGCCTTTGCCTGCTGCACTCTGGCCTCAAGTTATGGAAAACTAATCCACGCCCGTATCTGCATACTTGCATGCCCAATCGCACTGGCGCATGAGCTTGCAACTCCAGGGGTGCTTGCCGTTATGTGGAATGTAGAAGTCTTGGAAGCTAGCGGGGTCCACAACTGCGTCAGCCTTGTTGGCTCATTGCCACTGATCACAGGAAGATCGAAGCCACAGTTTCAGTGCCATTTCCATGCGCTCCTTCTTGAGCATTTCCATCGTCTCTGACTCATCCTGGCACATTTGCATTGACTTTGACAACACGTTCAATCTGCACTGTGCGGGTGGACTGCGCAGGTCGCTGGGACGCAAGTCGCTTGATTTCAGGTCTGCAAGGCACTGCGTTGTCAGATTCTCTGTTCTCTGAACCACGTAGTTTGCGTAGCACCTGCCACCAGCAAGAGAAGCAGAATTTCAGCTTTCAGCTTCTTGAAGGTGTATTTCGAAACCCCTGGAATCCAGACCTTGGCCCGAGCCCCGGCTCAACATGGATCCATAGCCTCCTGAACGAACTGAAGCTTGTCATTGATGCCCTCGTTGAAGCTCAAAAACCTCATCCGGGGAAACAAGGCACCGCAAGTTAAGCGGCCGTAGCCTTGAACCGGTTTACATCCGAGCATGAGTCTATGGGTTTCGCCGGTAGATTTGCCTATGGCAATCCAAGCTGTCATCGTGTCTGGGTCGCAGAGATTCACCTCTGAGCTGCGGACATCTTCTCCATGAGTACCTGGCAAGCCGCAGACTGAAAGAGGTGGCGCGGAACAGCACGGAGCAATGATGTGGCGATCCAGTGTAGGTGTTAAACTTGTTAAACATTGTCAACAACACAAGTTTAAGCACACTTTTGCACAGGCTTGCTGTAAATATTGAGTCAGACACCGGAGACTTCGGAGTCTGCCAGTCGCCCAGGAAACTGTTCAATTTCACCAGGCTTTCGCGAAGCCGTCGCGGTGACAAGCTGCCTAGGACTATGATGCGCAAGCTTGCATATCACTTACCGTGTCTGTGCGTGTGTGTGTGTGTGACACGATAACATTTCATACGTAGCCAACACATACCACTGCACGCGGTTATCGACCGACTAGATGTAGATCATGAAAAAAATGCAGAATAATGCCACTAACGTGTATATACACTTACATTTCAACACTTAAAGCAAACAAATAGACATAAATTGATAATTATGCATGTGTTTCCCTACGTGTTTGTTGCATATGCACATTGCATCCCACAAGTTCGGACGCTCTCGGTATGGTTGCCATGCTGCCTTGAAGCCAATATTATTCCTTATGGTTCCTTAACAATCCTTAAAATACTTAGACCATAATATATATTAGAACCCAGTAACCCTTGCAGAACACCCTCAAACGGAACCCTGTTTAATCATTGAGGCCGCTATAGAGATCGGCTCTGGAACTCCTGGGCAACCGGCCTCGTCCCGAAGCGCTCGGTCGAATCCCTCATACTCAGGTCTATGGCTTCGAGCCCGAATCGGATAATGGATGAATAGGGGTCAAGGCATCGGGTTTAAGGTTTAAGGGTTTAGGGTTTCGGGAGGAATGGACACGCAAGGGGGTGGGGGAAATATGTCTAAGTTCGGGCTGCAGATCATATGCATACAGGTCTTCGTGGAATGCTCGTCTTACGCGTCTTGCGCCCACAGCTTTTCTCCAGAGTCATAGACATGCCTCAGGAAAGATGCCAGCAGCTTGGGGCA